>CABHPP010128330.1:0-20848 GCA_902168425.1 Peromyscus attwateri
AAAAAAAAAAAAGAATGGACCACAAAGTACAACAAAACCCACTTTAAGAGTTTATTATGTGTAGCAATGAGTCTTAAAAGTTCTTATTAATGAAATCAAACCTGAGCCAGTTATTGGGGTAAATGCTGGAAGGTCAGAGAAATAGAACAAGCCACAGCTATCTCACCTTGCCAGATCCTCAGCTGGTCTTGCCTCCTCAGACTGGAGGCCTCTAAGTCCTCATCCAGAATGGGTCTCAGCTGAACTGCTGCTAGAAGCCTGAATGCTTAACCAGCCTAAATGCTTAACCATGCCAAATGCTTCTATGGGCAAATGCCTCTATGGGCAAATGCCTCTAGTTTCTGGTCCTCACGCCTTATATACCTTTCTGCTTTCTACCACCACTCCCTGGGATTAAAGGCGTGCTTTCTGGGATTAAAGGCGTTGGTCACCATGCTTGGGTGTATCCTTGAACACATGGGTTTCTGCCTCTGGAATGCTAGGATTAAAGGCGTGTGCTACCACTGCCTAACCTTTAATATTGTGGCTGTTCTGTCTCTGACCCCAGATAAGTTTATTAAGGTACACAATATTTTGGGGAATACAATACCACCACAATTATGGGCATATGAAGAGAAAGAGTGTAGCTAGAGTTTTCCTGCTTGGCCCACAGTCAGGACAAATCTCTCTCACCTGCAAGTCCCACAGCCGCTCAGACCCAACCAAGTAAACACAGAGACTTCTATTGCTTACAAACTGTATGGCCGTGGCAGGCTTCTTGCTAACTGTTCTTATATCTTAAATTAATCCATTTCCATAAATCTATACCTTGCCACATGGCTCGTGGCTTACCGGCATCTTCACATGTTGCTTGTCATGGCAGTGGCTGGCAGTGTCTCTCTGCCTCAGCCTTCCACTTTCCAGAATTCTTTTCTCTGTTAGTCCCGCCTAACAGAGTCCTGGCCACTGGCCAATCAGTGTTTTATTTATACAGAACGATATCCACAGCAAGAGGGGGTTCATGGAGGCAGCCTCTGAAAGGAAGGTGGCAGAGAGAGAGAGAGAGAACAGGGTGGGCAGAGTCTGCTTATAAGGGGATCTGGGCGCATACATGCAAAGGCTTGCACAGCCACGTAATGCATGTGCATAGAATCCATATGTAGTGATGCACGGCCAGAAGGTCCTGGCCTAGCTAATAAGCATTTTGCCTGAATACTGACAGCGCATGCACAGCTGTAGGACCTTGGAAGCAGCCAGAGGTGCTGGAAACGCTAACATTCCACCTTCTCATTTGTAATTAAATGTAAGGAGGTGGGGTGGCAGGTGGACAGGAAATGAGGGCTCTGGGTTCTCAAAACCGCTTCTGATGACTTGGTGGGCGTCAGTCATCTTTGGGGGACTTGAGAAAGCTGGGATGTTGTCCATGTCATCCTGGGGTAGCTGTCCAAGGATGCCTGGACCTGAAGGATGCAGACAGGGCAATAGATAAAGTTACGTTTAGGAAAAATTTTCCTTAGAGCCTGGTAATTGAGGCAGGGGGTCCCCAGACCAGGGGAAGGTAGGATGGCCCTTATCTGGAGTGAATCTGACCTGTTTGGGTGGATCAAGTTGACTTCCTGGAGCTTACAAGAATTTTTAAGTTTACAAAAGAGAGAAGTTTTAGACATATTAAAAAGCCCAAGAGAATTCAAAAATCCTGAGCTTGTGGCTATGATAATATAGTGGTAGAGTGTAGTGTTCAGTACTCTGCTAGAATTAGATTAATAACCTATCCGAATTTTATTGGTTAATGTTAAAGTTATGGATGGTCATATAGTGAGAGTGGAATCTGGAACATGCTTTATTGTCTCCTTATTACCAATTAAGTTTTCTATCTCCACCTGAACAAACCTTAGGGCACCTGTTCCTTTTCTGTCATCATGGCGTCACCTTAGCAGGAGACTCAGGTGGTTCATTTCTGAGGGCAGTCAGTAATAAACTGTTTTATTAAAATCTGTTCTGTGAGTTTCCCTCGAGTCTAGGGATGTGGAGATCTCTGTGGTATTGCTGTTTCTTACCACCCAGGCACGTTTGATAGTTCTTACGCCTCCAGCTCTGTGGCTAATGGTTGGTAGTCCTGTAACAACAGCTAATTAGTTTAATTAGAGGTTTTTTAATATGTCATTGGAGATAACAGTGAGAGGAAATTGAAGCAGAGTGTGATCAGTAGAGACAGGAGAACACAGAGAGGGGGTCAGGAAGGAAAGCAATCTGGTAGAGTTGAGTACGGTTGTGGGGTGGAACTCCATTCTTCTGAAACTGGAGACAAAGCAGTTGATCTCGATGTCCTCTGGAACTTAGGGGAGCAGGGCCCCATTTAAGTTACTGTGTATGAGGAAAGATTATCCTGAGGTGGGGGAGTAAAGAGTTGGAGGTGAGATAAGTGAATCCAATGAGGAAGACCCTCAAGCTTGGCAGCTGTGGGGGTTACGAGAATTACCTTGAAGGGGCCCCGCCATTTACAGAAGAGGGGTGATGGGCATTGGTCTGGAGGAGAGAGAAGGACCTGATCCCCGATGTGGATTGGAGGTGGGCAGGGGTTGGTGCATGGCTGGGGTAGAGAGTGGTCAGCAAAGTTCCATAGGAGAGAGCGTAGATGATAGAGCAGGGGGGTCAGTAGGTGATCAGGGAGAGGTGAGAGTTCAGATGGGAGGCCAGAGGTTAGGACTGGTCTCCCATACATGAGTTCAAATGGCAAGATGGAAAGAGGTCACTTGGGGAGAGCCTGGAGCCTGAGAAGAGCCAGAGGCAAGAGCTTTACCCAGTCAAGGTGAAGTTCCCGTGACATTTTAACAAGACTATTTTTCAAGGAGCAGTTAGTTCATTCTATCTCTCCTGAGGACTGAGGGTGATATGGGATATGAAAATGCCAAGGGATGCTGAGAGTTTTAGATAAGGTTTGGGAAATCTGGGAGATAAATTCAGGATCACGGTCTGACTGGAGAGAAAGGGGATCCCAAACTGGAGGGTAATCTCCTGGAGTAGGAGGTCAGAGACTATCTGAGCCCATTTGTTAGTAACTGGAAAAGCTTCAGCCCAGGCTGAGAACGCATCTACTAGAACCAGGAGACACTTAACCCATCTGACTGTGGACATGTGAGTAAAGTCAAGTTGCCAGTCAGTCCCTGGGAGGGATCCACTGGCCTGGTGGGTAGAAAAAGGGAGGTTATGATAATTTGGAATTAGGGTCTGACTTTTGACAAATTTTACAAGAGGCAGTAATAGTTTTTTAAGAAATACAAGTCCTCAGGGGTGGGCTGGAGGTGGGCCTTGACAAAATGAGACAGAGCCTGACTATTAGGATGAAAGAGCTGATGTAGATAGGACAGAATTTGTCGAGTATCGGGGTGACTGTGAGGATGTGGGTTGTAGTGTACGGATTCCCTGCGGTGGGTGAGGTGAGTCTGGGCCTTGGAGGTCCACTGTCTTAGTTGCCTTGTTATTTCCTTGGTTATTCCCCTTAGAGATGATGGAGTTGTTGGTCTGATGAGACCGGCAATGAATAATTCCTGTAGCTCTGGGGAGATGGGAGGCTTTTAGCATGGCCAAAATTTGACCTGAGTTAGTTATGGATCCTCCTTTTTTGTAAGTAGCCTGTACTCTTTCAAGATGGTAGCATGGACAGGAGGATATGAAAAGCATATTTAGAGTCTGTGTAAGTGTTTAGGTATTGTCCTTGTGCTAATAGGAAGGCATAGGTGAGGGCTATTAGTTCAGCCTGCTGGTTAGTAGTGTGGGTGGGGATTGAGTCAAAGAAGAAGATTTGAGATATTGAAGGGTGGGCAAGATTGGAAAGTAAGTGTGGCATCTTCCACTAATCCCACTTGAAGAGAAAGAACCTGGGAAGGAGGTAGAGTTTGTAAGCCTTTATAAGTTAAGGGATAGGACAGGTTGTGGGAGGAGAAGATAGTGGTGGGTGGCCCAAAGGTTAGTTTCTTTGATTCATGAATAAGGAGCTCAGTAGCTGCTAAAGCACATATGCAGGGTGCCCATCCCTGAGTGGTAAGGTCTAGTTTTTTTTTTTTTACAAGTATGCTTACAGGTGCAAAGGAAGGTCCCAGCTGATGGCTTAGGACCCCAAGGGCATATCACTCTTTTTCTGTTACATGGAGGGAGAAGGGATGAGTTAGGTCTGAGAGATGAAGGGCTGGAGCCTGGAGGAGAGCCTGTTGGAGCTTCTGAAAGGGCTTAGTAATGGGATGGAGGAGGGATTCATGACAGCCAAGAGCTGCCTCGTATAAGGGGTGAGGAAGGAAGGAAAAAGAGGGGATCCAGGAATGTCAGAAGTCAGCCATTTCTAGAAATGATAAAATCTGCTCTTTAGTAGAGGGGACAAGAGACCAGATTAGGTGCTTTCTATCTAAAAAATGGCTTTGTGAGTTGGGGTAATGGTTAGACCCAATTAGGTTACCTGAGGAGTGGACAGTTGGACCTTGGAAGGTGAGACTCTATAGCTCCAGCTGGACAGGAAATTTAGGAGGGCAGATGTTAGTTAGGCTAATTTGTAATGATGGGCTACAAAGTAGAATATCATCTACATACTGTATGAGTTTAGAGTTAGGGAGAGACAACGAGAGTAAGTTAGAAGCTAGGGCCTAGCCAAATAGGTGTGGATTGTCCCCAAACCCATGGGGTAGGTCATTCTAGGTAAGCTGTGTGGAGAAGTGAGTGTCAGGGTCAGTCCAGGTAAAAGCAAAGATACTTTGAGACTGAGTGCTGATAGAGAAGAAACCATCCTTGAGATCCAAAACTGAGAAATGGAAGGTTCCTGAGGGGATAGTGGAGAGGAGTGTGTAAGGGTTAGGCACCACAGGATAGAGGGGGAACACTGCAGAATTAATGACCCAGAGGTCTTGAACCAGATGGTAGATTCTGTTAGATTTCTTAACTGCAAGTATAGGGATGTTAAAAGGAGAGGATGTAGGGTGAAGTAGCTTTTTCTTAGAAGGTCAGAGATGATAGGATTAAGTTCCCTAAGGCTCTGGAGTGAGAGTGTATACTGAGCTTGAGTAATGTACTCAAGGGTGGGGTCCTGTAATTGGATGACAGTGGGGAATGGTTCCTAGCAATAGGAGGGTTTGGGGTATCCCAGACGTGAGGGTCCACCTGGGAGGTTGGCAGAGGAAATGACATGTTGGAACCAGTGGGATAGGTGGCTAGGAGGAGGAGGAGAGGCGCTGCTGGTGAGTCTTGGGTCAGGTGACTCAGGAGAGCAAAAGAAGTAGAAGATCCCACTTTGGCTAAAAAATTTCTTCCCATTAAGGGCACAGGGCAAGTTGGTATAACCAAAAATGAATGGGTGAGAGGGATACCCCTGAAAATGCAGCTGAGTGGTGGGACTGATGAGGTAGGTAAGGCTGTCCCCTACCCCAACAATAGGGAGATGAGAAGGGGAGGTAGGTCCCCCAAATTCCCTCAGGACTGAGTAAGAGGCCCCGGTGTCCAAAAGAAAAGATGTAGGCCACCCTGATACCATGATGACTACCCATGGCTCCTGTCAGAGATGAGAGTGGTTAGGTCAAGGGAACCCAGAAACCCTCAGTTGTCCTTGGCCAGACCTAGAAGGTTGGCTGAAGGGTGGTCTGTATTTGATGTCCTCATGCCACAAGGTGTGGGGGGGCAGTCAATTGACCAGTGTCAATAGTGCACTTTGGACATGGCCCAGGGGCCTGTGGGGATTAGGACAAGACCAGGCCCAGTGACCTTCCTGACCACATTTGAAACAGGAACCCAGTGGTCCTCAAGTCCCAGGGGGAAAGGGAGCCCAGGCAGTCACTGAGGCTGGTCGGATGGCCTTGGCCAACATTTGGTATTTTTGTTTACAGGCTTTCTCTTCTCTCCCATGGTACACCTTAAAGGCCAGCACTAAGACTTTTGCCTGTGGAGTTAGGGGCCTCTCTCCTAATGCTTAAGCTTGGCCCTAATGTTGGAGAAGCTCTGGGAAAAGAAATGGGTCTTAAAGAGCTGTCTGCCCTCTGAGCTTTCAGGATCTAGATTAGTATATTGTAAGAAGGCCTCTGTGAGGTGGTCTAGGAACTGAGATGGATTTTCTTGTCTGCCCTGAAAGATCTCCTGGAGTTTCTCATAGCTCACTGGTTTAAGGAGCCTTATGGAGACCTGCCAGGAGGCAGGTTGTAAATTGGTCTCTGACTAGAGTACCACCTGGGGTGTTAAAATCCCATCATGGGTCTCTATCAGGAACTGCCTCTGCCCCAGGTGGATGAGCTGCATTAGTCTGGTGAATTTCATCTGCATGTACTCTAGCCTGCTCCCAAACTCGCCTGTGCTCCTCAGAAAGTAGGTTGCTAGTTAGGATCATGTATATAGCATAAAAGGTGAGACTGTAAGGTTGGGTGGTATATTGGAATTCTTCTATGAAAGAGGCAGGAGCTGGACGTGTAAGACCCAGTTTCTTTTCTATTTGAGAGAGTTCTGCTAGTGAGAAGGAGACACGTGCCTTGGCCGGTCCATTCACTCAGCAACCTCTCACAAGGGGAGAATGGTCAGAGGGCTGGCTCGGCTAGGGTGGGGTTCCTTAGTGGCAGGAGACAAGAGGAGTGAAAGTTGGATGGTCGGAGCAACCCGTTAAGACTCGTGAATCGAGAGGACGCAGGAGCTGGAGGAGCTGAAGGAGCAGTTGCATGTAGAGGTCAGAAAGGTGGGGTTCATTAGCAGGGTCCAGAGTGGTGGGGGAGGGTTCCTCTAGTTCAGATGCCTAGCTAGGAGCACATGAGCAGGTGAGCAGGGAGCGTGGAGAGAGGCTTTGGAGCTCAGATAACAGAAGGGAACTCTTTCCATCTACTGGTCCACTGGCAAAAGTTAGAAAGCTCCTGTAAAATGTCAGGGTCTAAAGTGCCATTAGCCAGTCATTTTATCCAGTTGTTTAAGGGGTATTTGAGCCATTTTCGGGTGCAAAGGCGGGTGAGTTTAGAAGCCTTTAAAAAGGGCATTAAGCATGGAGGCATCCCAGAGGGGATGTTGGGCTTCTATTGCTGGAAGGAAGGCTTATTCCCTATGAGTGAGGCAATGAAAAACAAGGTTGAGAAGGCACAAGCTGCCAAGCACATTATCAGGTAAAGGACAGCGGCCGAGAGCTAAGCCCAAGGGACAGACACATGGTCCGAGAGATGAAAATGGCACAAGCCGCCCAGTGAGTCGTCACCAAAGAGCAGGTCCGAGAGGTGAAAAGTGAGGCCTCACTTGTGGGGAATGGCCAGAGGTGCCTGTCAGGGAGAGGGACCAGCTATAGCCCTGGAGGTAATGACTAGAGTTACCCCCACTTTCCAAGACACTGGTGGGGCACTGGAAGATGAACAGTCATTCCCACAGGTCCAGGGAAGCATTTACGCTGACTGGGAGAGGGGAAACTCACCAGTCGAAGCAGTTGGTATTGTATGGAGGGGTCTGTTGGCCAAATAGTTGGAACATGGGATGTCGTAGATGGACCAGGTTCTGCAGGGTCCTGGTGCACCCTGGGCCCTGGGAGGGCCTGTTGAGTCTTGGCACCAATGTTATATTTACCGGAGGCGAGAATGAACCACAAAGTACAACAAAACTCACTTTAAGAGTTTATTACGGGGTTATGAAGAGAAAGAGGGGGTTCGTGGAGGCAGTCTCTGGAACAGAGGTGGCCGAGAGAGAGCTCAGGGCAGGCAGAGTCTGCTTATAAGGGGGTCTGGGCACATGCATGCAAAGGCTTCCACAGCCATGCAAAACATGCACATAGATTATGTACGTAGTGACTCATGGCCATAAGGCCCTAGGCTGGCTAAGCATTTTGCCTGAATACTGACAGTGCATGCGCAGCCATAGGACCCCAGGTGCTGGCTAGGCATTTTGCCTGAATACTGACAGTGCTTGCACACCTCTGGGACCCTGGAAGCAGCTACGGGTGTTAGAAATGCCAACACTCACAACAACCCTCCTTTCTCACTCTCCCCGAAAGGGTGTCATATTTGTTTTTATCACTGTTCTGGAATGAAAATCTTGATTGTCTTTGGGGAAACTGAAGTTATTTTAGCACCACCTTGGTTAGAAAACTGAGTGTTGATGTTCAATTGTTTATTCAGCACGGTTTTTTAAATATGATATCTATGAAATTTTTTGTTTTCTGTTCAAGTTTTAAGAATTCACCTGTGCTTTTACAGTTTGCTTACCATGGGGATTTCCCAATTTATGCTTATGATAGGGCAAGTTCACTTCTAAATGGAACATTGTATTATCTCAATATTAAAACATACAAACCTGAACTTCTTGTTGACACTTTCAAATGACTCATGGTAGCCTCCCTCATTTGTTGACAAGCATCATATTTTTGGGAGTAACAGTCTCTCTTCAAATATTGTTGGTATGCTAGTGTTTTTAAGGAATGACAAGTTATCCTGCTTTGTATCATCTACCACTGGACAGCATGTTTTGGAACTTGGGGCCAGTAAGATGACCTGCTGCCAAGCCTGGCAACTTGCGTTTGAACCCTGGGACCCACATGATGAGAATTGACTCCAGCAAATTGCCCTCTGGCCTCCATACACCTACTCATGACTTTCTGCTCTGTGCATATGCATATGTGTAAACACACACATACATACACACACACCTACACACACATATACACATACACACACATATACACATACACACGCACATATACACACATACACATACACACACACATACACACACATACACATACACACACAAATACACACATACACACACATACACACACACACACACACACACACACACACACGTCTTTTTTTTTCTCTCCCACAAAGTTAAAAAAGTTTTGCTTGCCGAGCAGTGGTGGCGCACATCTTTAATCCCAGCACTCGGGAGGCAGAGGCAGGCAAATCTCTGTGAATTTGAGGCCAACATGGTCTACAGCTCAAGTTCTAGGAAAGGCTCCAAAGCTGCACAGAGAAACCCTGTCTTGAAAAAACAAAAGCAAAACAAAACAAAAAACATTTTTTTGCTCTTATTTTAAGCACACTACTTTTTTTTCCTGCATAAATCTTCTTGCCTTTGGTGAAGCAATTTCAACACTTCTCAATTCCGTACCATCTGTGAATCCATCAGCTAGCTATTTACGGCCTGTCTGGATCATTAGGGGAGATGTTATGGCAATAATGCTTTATTTACATGCCACTTTCCCAGGAAGCAGGAAGTGTGTTTGTAGGAGTTACTGCATTGAATAGTGGCATCCATATGAAGCAAACAATTGTATAGTTAGAGAGTGTTTCAACATTAGCATGATTTCTCATTAAGAGGAGGGATTCTACAATCCTGGAGTCCAGCCTTGTGACTGATACTGGGTACCCTTGGTCTGAGTCCCTGTGGATTCTGTAGACCGTAAGAGGGTAGAGGGTTTCATCTTTGTTGTTTCCTCTCGGCCCCAAGGCTTCCTCTGACTTTTCTGGCTTTTAGCCATTTCACAGTAATTAATGCTGGTATGTATTGGCTTTCGGCCATTTCTCAATGATTAAAACACTAGATGAAGGAGAAAGATGAGAATCAGGTAAAGTGAATATTTAAAGATGATTAAAAAATTCACCAGTGTCTCTCTCAAAGACATAGGAAATTATGGTTTTCTTGTTGTCTGTGCATGCTTCCAGAAGCCTGCAGATCAAGCAGGGAAGAATGGACCCCTTTTTATTATTGATTTTGAAAACTTTACTTTTATTTTGAAACAGTGCTGTACTGGGTGCTGGAGAGATGGCTCAGTGGCTAACAGCACTTGCTGCTTGTACAAAGGACCTGGGTTCTGTTCCCAGCACCCACATGGCAACTCACAACTGCCTATAACATCAGTTCCAGGAAATCTGAGGCCCTCTTCTGAGTGCATATACATCCACTCAGGCACACACACACACATGCATAAATAAGTAAATAAATAATAGTTTGGCACTGCAGTGATTAGGTTGTGCTTTGTCAAACACCATAAAAATATCTTCTATAATCAGTTTTACTGTCTACAGTGACAAGTGTAGTTGGTGATTGATTAAGGGACCTTAGCTTTGCCAAAGCCCCCTTTTTATTCCTGGTTTGAAAGTGTGGAGTTGAATGTTATCTGTGAGCATCTCACACAACCTTTGCAAGTTAGTCCTAGAACTTTGGGCTCATAATTCACATGGTGCAGGCTGTTGCTGAGTTTAGTATGAGGTCAGCTGTATGTTGTGGAATTAAAATAATGGCCATCTAAGAAAATTTGTCAAATTAATAAATAATTTCTAGATTTTTTTTATTTCTTAGCTTATATTCTCTTACTTCTTAGACTCATTAATTCTTTAGCTTAGTAATTTAGAATTTATTTGTAAAGTAGTTTGATTGTGGAAAGAGGTGAATAAACATGGGACAGTTAGAGGCATTTCCCTCAATAAAGTTTTATGGCAGACTTTGGAAAAGTTCATTTTTTTATTTGCTTTTAAATTGCTAACCAGGAAACAGGAAACTGTGTTTGGGACTTTCAGCTATTGCCACAGGTGTTTGCTGTGGTACAGTTGTGGTTTCTGGACATGGACTTGTCCAGTGCACTGAAAGCGGCCATGGAAAGTTAACAGTGGCTTAGGTCTCCACTGCCTGCTCTGCACTGAACAACAGTGAGACCTGAGTACAGCATGGCATCCAAGATGCGCGTGAGTGTGTGTGTGTGTGTGTGTGTGTGTGTGTGTGTGTGTGTGTGTGTGTGTATCTTGTATTCCTGTGTGCATTTGTGTATGTGCATGCTCACCCATGTGGGTATGTGTATAGGCCAGAGGCCAACACTGAGTCTCTTCCATAACCACCTTCACATTATTTTTGAACCTGTGTCTCTCACTGAACATGGAATACTTGCCATTTCAACTAGATAGGCTGGCCAGCGAGTCCTCAGAATCAGCCTGTTTCTACTCACCAGCGCTGTGACTTACAAATGCAAGCCACCATGCCTGGCTTTTACATGGGTGCTTGTGCTCTAAACTCAGGTCCTCATGCACATGCAGTAAGTACTTTACCCTGTGAACCATCTCCCTAATGTCAAATATTAATATTTTGACATGTACACATGAATCTTTATTATTTTACCAAGTGATTTTCTTTTAGGTTAACTCAACTTTGTAATTTAAACAATTTTAAAAGGAGATTGGGAAATCAATATCCTTTCTTCAAACAGAAGCTATTACAGTCAACAGGATGAAAATCAAATGGTGCCTAGCTTCAGATGCTGCTGTTTCCTAGCAGGTCAGTGCCCAAGGGATCTGCCTTCCCTTTAAAGATGGATGGAGAGAGCTTACTACTGAATCACATCAAACTGCGATGCTTCTCTTTGTTATTAGAACTTCAAAAAGGAGAAAAACCCTTGTTCACAACCAAAGTTTATTAAATTTGTTTTTTATTTGCAACCTTAAAGATTATAATTACACCATTTCCCACTCCATTTCTTCCGTCCCACTCCCTTGCTCATTCTCAATTTCTAGACTCTTTTTAAAATTACTATTGTTACACAGATGTACAAATACATAACTATATAAACACAACTTGATGACTCTGTTTAGGACTGACCACTTGGGATAGCCTCTCTGTGGGCTTATCCCTGTGGAAGACTGATTCTCCTTCTCTCAGCAGTCTTTAGTTGCCTAGGGGTGGAACTCTGTGAGAATTCCTCCTTCCATGGTAACACATCTATTGGTGTTGTCATTGTTCAGAACTTACTTAGACAGACATATCGTTGAGGTATCCTAGGGGTAGCTTCTCTGTCATCTCTAGGAGACAATCTCACAGCAGATTTCCTGGTCCTCTGGCTAGTACACGGTTTCTGACGGTCTCCTGCAATGTTCCTGAGTGTTAGGTATGGAGTCCATATTGCAGATATGTCAATTGGGCCTGACACACCAGATTTTAAAGGTTTAGTGCAGTAGAACCACCTAAAATGGTGTCCTAGACCACCCACTGAAGCATCCCACACTTTGAGAAACAGCTCAAAACAAATGAAGTAAAAGAATCCAGAAAACCTGTTTCTGTCTCCCTTCAGCTTTTCCCCCCTCTCTCCTCTCTTCTTTCTTTGTCTTACCACATGTCTGAAATGTTGGGTCTGCGGTCACACAACAGTGGGGGACAGCCCACCAAAGTCTATTAAACCAGAAGCAGACTTTATTCCAAAAACCAAAGAGAAAAAGAGGAAAAATCATTAAGGGCCACAAAGGCTCATCAGCTAGCTGAGACCACAGTCAGTGTTTGGGATTCTGAGGCTGTGGCAGCTGGAGGGGGGTTAAGAGCCCCTTTTTATAGTCAAGGGAAAGCATTAGGCATGGACAAAGGAATTTTTACAATTTTGAAGTTAGACTTTCAGAGACAAATTGTTTTTAGGTTTTTATAATTTTCCATTAACAAGGTTTTAGGGGGTTTCAGCTAAACAATATTTGTATATCCCTGCAACCCTTCCTGACTCAGGTAATTGATGTTTACCCAAGCCTGCAACTTCTCACATAACTGGGTTCCCACAGTGAGGGGATATGAAACAATGCAAGGCAGGTTGTCAGCAGACTTATTAAAAGTTAACTTTGTGTAGCGAGCACAAACCCCGGTTACGGGGGGAGGAATAATCACTCTTGATTCAGACTTGGTATAACACATATTCACACAGTAAGATTCCAAGCAATATTTATCCCGTCTTCCGAATGGAAGCGGGAATACCTCTGCGGGTGTACAGGTCCGGACTCACCACGTCTGTTCCTCTGGATCTTGGGTCAGCCTTCCTCTGGTCAGCCACATCTGCACTGGGGACAGGATCTCTCGTCTCTGGAGGAGGAGAGTCGTCTTGTGTGAGGGCCTGACGAGCTCTGTTGGTCAGGTCTGAGGCTTCATCTTTTATATTCTTTCCTGGCTAGGTTTCTAGTCTTATCCCTACTTCCACACACAGCTTATAGCTTATCACTACTCCATTTGTGGTTTACTTACGTCATTCTATTGCTTATCACTCCTGACCAGGATTGTTCACCCTAGGCCTTACATGTTCCTTACACTTTGGTTTCATTAGTGAGTGGTAGGGGGTTATTGAAGAATAGCTAACCCCAGGGCTGCAAAGGGCAATCTTTAGTAAAAGAGCACTAGCATTTGGGTTGTTGACAGAGCTGCCCATTGTAAAACATGGAAGAGCCCAGTTAAAGGTTAATCCTTTTTTGCTGGCCAAGCTGATGGTTGTCAGTTTCCGTCTCTTAAGCTTATTCCTATATTCCTATCTTATTCCTAGATTTCTATTTTATTCCTGTATTCCTGTCTTATTCCTGTATTCCTGTCTTATTCTTATATACCTGTACCCTACATGAAACACACTCTGCCATATGGAATACAGCATGGATCCTGCTCCTAATGAACTCCACGGTTGATCACAGTTTTTCCCTTCCAATCTGTTGGATCACACACCTATTACCACTGTTCTAGAGGTGGTGGGACCTGGGGAAATGAAGCCAATAAATGAAGCAGACTAATGTCTCAATTCTGTGTTTTTGAAGAAACTGAGATCACAAGACTCATGTTTTCTTGAGTGTTCTTGGCAAGTACTCAGAATTCTCACACAGCTCCATTCTTGGACCTTTTTCTGACAGTTTATTTTTGCTTTCTCTAGATCTTTTCATCTCCACTCTTCTGTCATTTCTATTCCAGCCAGGGTAGCCTATTGTAGGAACAAGAAACTCAGGGTCACTCTCTCTTCTGACATTAATCTGTTTCCCTTGCCCTATGTCACTTGTGTTAAAGGGACATGTTGTTCTGGAGAGCCAGGGGTCCTATCTAATGTCAGGCAGTCCTAAATCCTGATCATTGTGTCCATTGTGCTAGGGCTTGGTGGTGGGCTTGATTTGGATTCTAGAGTGTGCTAGCTCTCAGCCATCTAACTATTGCCTGGTAGAACTACTTCACTGAGAGGTTCATATGAAAGGCATTCATTTCTGTCACTACTGTTTGGTCTACTCCTAAGTACTTTTTAAGGTTTCCTTGTAAAATACTGTCTGTGATATTATTATCAAACCTCATAACTTCTTCAGAGTTGATCACTATGAACTCCCCAGTTTAATCACAGTAGATTAATTGTAAGGTAGACAGTCTGAAGATACAGGGACTGAATGACAGATGATGACCTCCAGTTCCAGAGTCAGCCAGGACCAGTTGTTTTGGAAGCTTTCTCCTCTATCACTTTGTATAGCAAATGTAAAGAACTATCTCAGCTGGAACAGAGAACTCCCTGGTTATATTTGTAATTCTGATTGAACTTTAGTTAAATTATATCAAGAGCTCTACCATGGACTTTATCTCTTCTGTTACCATTCTAAGTTTAGAAATGATAAATTTTGACATTCTCTCCAGGGAAGAAAAATCTTAGAAACTTTGATGAAAGCAAAGACATGAACAAATTTAAAATAATGTCCATAGTAAATTCCAAGAAAGAAAGGCTATTTGCAGTATAGGCTATGAATATTTGGAAACAATACCAGGAAACATGAATGTGCTGAAGTGTGTGACTAATAAGTATTTTTAAAGTTTGCACATAGCATTTGTGGCTCTGCATCAGACGCCTCACTCAGTGAATCTGCCCCATTGCCTTCTAGCTCCGTTCCTGTCCATGTCTTCCACTGTGGCTTCCAGTAGGATGCCAATGACACTCAGCATCTGCTGCTGTTATGTAGTCTCTGGGTGGTCAATAAAAATGACAGCTGAAAAGAGCTGAAATCTCCTTTTTATTTCATCTTTTTCTTCTCAAGGCAGCATCAGGCGAGAGGACACTGGCTGTACCCTTGTACTTGCTAATGATAGTAATTTCCAGATGATGTCTTTGAGGAGCTTGGCATACAAGTCAGGAGAGGGCAGTTTCACAGTTTAGATGGAAAACACAATAAGCATATGTTTGTTTGCTGCCAGATGACCTACCAGCTTTATGAACCTCTGTAAATACTCAACTTGATATGGCAGCATGCTTATAATAAGCATTTAAAATTCTACCCTTTCACTATGTGACCTCCTGTCTCTATACATGGCTGCTTCTGAGACTGTTGTGGTATCAGATACCTTTAGCATTTCATGGACTCCCCCTTAAAACCTTAGAAGGAACTCATGCAAATGCAGTCACCTGTAAGGCTTGGGAGACTTGCTGCCATCTGAGCTAGAGAAATGCCAATAGCACATGTAATCCAAGAAACAGTTTCAGGAGAATATTCTTGCTATGGGTAACTACAGTATGTAATAATCCCTTAATAATCCTCTGGAAAGGCAGAGACTTTTCCAGCCCTAGTTCCTTGGAGTAAAGCCCAGGCTTCCATGGATGTATAATAGCAGGAATTTCTGGCAGCATTAGCGGGTGCCCAGTTGTGCCAACACACTTCCAGAGTCTTCTGTGAATAAGAAGGGCACTGCCACAAGGGCATTTACAGTCTAACCAACTTTTAGATAGTGCTTGGTGTATGTTTGCTTTACTGGAAAAGGAAACTTTATCACAGGCTCTGTTAGAACACCATGACAAAATGTTTTGGTAAATGGCACAGGACTAAAAGTGATCTGTATGTGCTTTGTTGCAACCATTAAAAGTGACCTTTGGTTTAACAAGCCAAAAATGTGCTAACTGGACTTCACAGACATTAAGCAAATATTGAATTGTTTAAATTTTTTCCTTTCAGGTAGTATATGTATTTATTTGTTCATGTGTATTTGTTTATTCTCTCTCTCTCTCTCTCTCTCTCTCTCTCTCTCTCTCTCTCTCTCTCTCTCTCTTTCTCGGGGCTGATGGGGGATATAAACATGCCAGGTGTCAGGGTCAAGAGCAGCTTTGGGGATTGGGCCTTGTTTGAGACAGGGACTCTGGTTTTCTTTGTACTGTGCACCCCAGTTTGCACTGTGTACCCAGCTTAGCTGGCCTGTGAGCTTCTGAGGATTCTTATGTCTCTGCCCCATGGCTTTCCCCTGAGCGCTGGTTTATAAAATATGCTACCATGCCTGACTTTTGCATGTACTCCGGGGATTTTCACTCTGGTCCTCCCACTCGCCTGACAGATGCTTAACCCACCAAATTGTCACCCCAGTCTAGACTTTAGTTCTTTAGGTATGGAAAGTGTTCACAGGCAATGTTTGTCAAAATGTCAAGGAACTCTTGATATTAAAAGAAATTTGTTTTCTGAGTCTGCAATGGTTTAAATTTGGGTGTTAAATGTGCCAGTTGTTGACTGGATGGAGTTAGGACACACAGTTCTAAGTGTGCTGCTGGGTTAGTCTTTTGGAGAACCCTTGTCCACAGAGGGTTGTTTCTCTCACTTGTCTTAAGCAGTTTTCAAAAAAGCTTTCAGTTACCCTTAAAAAGAGGGTGCATGTCGAAGGGGTTGATTGAAGAATGAGACAGTTAACCAAAACATAAAGTAAGCTGCCCACCAGCCTAGGACTCCATTGAGCTGGACTGGAAGCCTTGTACTCCATGTTTCTTTATAATGTCTTACAATACAGAGGGATAAACAAAACAGTCATAAGCTGTGGCTTGGAAGGTTATGGCAGAGGTCCTGTTTAAGAACAAGTCTGGGGATGTGACTTAGTTGGTAGAGCGATTGCCTAAGCAGAGAAAGCACTGGGACTTGGTCCTCAGCACTGCATCAAGTGGATGAGATGGACAGTGTCTTCAGTCTCAAGACTTGGAAGGATACAGAGGAGCAGAAGCTCAGATCATCTCCAGCTACACCTTGAGTTTAAGATGACCAGGGCTACATGTGACCCTATCTCAAAATTAAAAAAATAAATAAATACAAAGAAAATATTTTTATTTGTATATCAAAGACTCTAAGGTTAACAGTTGATGTCAAGACACAAAAGAGTCTCGAAAAGCTATAGATAATTGCTGTTGGAGTCAAATTCTCTTGATTGTTTTACAGAGCATTTCTAATATACTGAACCTTTTTTAATAGAAAATAATTTATACATATATTCTGATCATGGTTCCCCTTTCCTGTCTCCTCCCAGATCCTCCTCACCTTGCAACCCTTCCAGCTCCATGCTGTCTTTTTTTCTTTAGAAAACAAACAGGCAAATCAAAAATCAAACAAACCAGAATAAAACAAACAAAAAGCACAAAAACCACTTACAGACACAGACACACACATGCATACACACAAAACCCGTGAAAATACACACCAAAGCTATAATATGCAAGCAAAAGACCTGTAAGACCAAACAAAGCAATACGACACAAAAAAGTCTCCAAAAATACCACTGAGTTTGCTTTGTATTGGCCGTGTACTGTTGGGCATGGGGCCTGCCCTTAAATGTGGTTTGTATATCCAGTGAAACTCCATTGGAGAAAACTAATTTTTCTTTTGCAAGCAGTTGTCAACTGGAGCTCTCTTCTGGTTAGGGATGGGAGATTGTGTCCGCTTCCCCTCTCAGTGCTGGGCCCATCTGCCTTGGACCTGTACGGGCCCTGTACATGCTGCCACCTCCTCTGTGAGGTCACATGTGTGTCAGCCCTGCTGTGTCTGGAAGACACTGTTTCGTTACCGTCATCCGTCCCCTCTGGCTCTTATAATAATCTTTCGGCCTCCTCTTCCACATAGTTCCCTGACCCCTGAGGTAAGAGGTTTGATGGAGACATCCCATTTAGGACTAAGTATTTCAAAGCCTCTCACTCTCTGTGCTCAATTTGTGAGTAGACTTTTGTTGCTACTTCATAACTGTAATTTTGCTACTGTTATGAATCATAATGTAGCTATCTGATATGCAGGGTATCTGATAGGCAATTCCCAAAATGTGTTGAGAACCACTGTTCTAAGTGAAAAGGCTCTAGAGAGTTGTCTGGAGGTTAAAGCTTAGCAAGATGGGAACGGATGGAGAGCATAATACATATTGAGGAGATGGGAATTTGTGCAATGAAGAGAATTCTTCTTTCTCATCTGATCACTTCATTATTTCCTTCTATCATATTCTGCTTATTTTATTAAAGAGGTGAGGAGTCACTGTCTACTGAGCACCAGCTATAATCCAGGCTCTACACAGCCACCTTCTGATCAGCCCACCCAAGGATCCTGAGGGGATTTGATAATACTGCCTGATAGAATGGTCCTTGATGGTCTAATTGGTGTGAACTCTGAACACATCAGTAATAAGTATTCTAGTGGTTGTGGAGTCAGAAAGCATATCTATTAGCAAGACTCAGATATAACATGTGTAGAAGTCATTTACTGTGGCAGGACACATTTGTTTTTGATGGTTTATTACTTTCTTTTCTAAGTATACTTTTCAAAAGAGAGGTAAAAAAGAATGAATTTCTGAAAATCTAGTTCCTGAGGAGGAATTACTCTGCTAATGAAAACTGTAAGTTTCAAGTTGGGGAACTTTGGAATTGTTGATGATATATTACAGCTGGTTCTCTGGCTACAGGTCCCACATGTTCTACATGAACACAATCTGTTTCTGCATCCCAGAATCTTGGGTGTTGATTAGTTTCCATGCTAACTTTGAGCAAAAATATATGCAGGATTCCTTTGCACATAGTAAAAATGGTTTGTTTGAACAGAGAATGTAGAAGTTCAGTCCATTTGAGCATGAACTATTACCTCCTCTTGGAAATAGCTGGTCTAGCACAATAGTCAACTTATACCATGATGTGCATTTACAACTACCCAACTTGTACCATGTGCCCAGCCTTGACAACTTGAAAACACTTGAGTGGAGGGTTCAGAGCATTGGTCAAGTTAAATTTTACTGTAATTTACTAGGCATAAATTATTATGAGATAATGACTTTCTTTAGGGGTAGCACATGGGATATAATCAACAGTAGTTCACTATTGCTACTGTATTGCATGTCTTTGTTTTAGCCAGCATTCTAAACTAGCCATGTGAACATTAATGTACTTTGTTGAGAGACTTAAGAATCTAAAAAAACTTATTTTTATATTAGAAAACAGATATTCTAGTTATATAATTAGCATTAAGATAAATTTGTGAACAATAAGGATCAGTAAGTTTGACTTTTTAATAATTGAATACAATCAATTTTCTAAATGAAATTTAAATTATATAAGATTATAGCCTGGTACTTTATGGATTATGCATTATTTGGAAAGACAGATGATTTATTTATCATGTGTATGTCAAAACACTAAAAATAAAAGTAACCTTAAGCCAATGAACTCCATGTAATTTAGAGGGAATTTTCTTTGAACACTGAATGAGCATGGTCAGCTTCATTGGAGAATCATTGTTCTTCTCTAGTAGTGAGTTATTAACAAACACAATCCAAATATCTATTGATTCAGAGGAAATTCATAGAATGTATGCCAGGAATGTCTTGAGCATTTTAAAATCTGTGTTATGGATATTTGTATTATGCGTATTTACGTTTTGAAGACAGTTTTTCAAAAATAGTACTCAATAACATCATTGATTAGCCGAGGGTTTTGATCTTCTGAATGACTCCAGATTTAGGACAATCAGTGCTGGTAGTTAGTCCTTCTTCCCTTGGCACTACTCTAAACAAAGTTTATTGCATTTGGAAAGTGAGCACTTCAGGGTAGGACATCCGTGTTTAATGTTTTGTGCTTTCATTTTTATCCACTGTTGAGGTGTTTTCCTTGTGATGTTGGGGCAAAGGGAGAAGTTAACTTATAAAACTCTGTTTTGGCCAGGTGTGGTGATGCACACCTTGCCTTTTAATCCCAGCATTTGGGAGGCAAAGGCAGGCTGGTCTCTGTGAGTTTGAGGCCAGCCTGATTTACAGAGCGAGTTCCAGGACAGACAGGGCTACACAGAGAAACTGTTTCTTGAAAAACCAAAAACCAAACCAAACCAAACCAAACCAAACCAAAACCAAAAAATACTACCTGTTTTTCCTGATCCTTTGTTTAATGTTCTTTTCAGCACCAAAGTGGGAAAACAGAGGAATCTAAATTCACATTTACAGAAAATGTGACAAGTTTAGAAAACAGCCTTCAGTATGTGGGTGAGAAATCACACAACTTTAAGGGATAGTGAACTGAGGCTAGTCAAGTTTCTAGATCATAATAATAACTTTATCTGAGGGTTGGACTGGAAGCTTTTATAGGCCCAAGGTCTTCCTTTGCCCCATGAGTGTGTGACTGCTTACCTAAACTCATGATGATTATTTGAATATCTAGAATGAACAAAGTTATTTTGTGGTGTTATAATAAAACATGAAACAATTTCTTGTTTATTCTGTTGCTATAATTTAACCCTCAACATTTCTATTAAGATACACTTTGCTCCTTATAGCTTGTATACTAAGCATATCATCTAACAGCAAGATGAAAATACACTTTTCCTCTTCAGAAGTAAATGCCCTATGCTACCTATTAGTATAATGCTTTACATTTTTAAATTTTAAATGCGTTTTAGTATGTGATGGCAAGATGCAATAAATATTTATGCCTTGTTTATATGCTAAAAGCTGTGTGGAATACAAAAAAAGATTGTAATCTAGTGGGGATATTATACTATATGAGAAACAGGGAGAATGGATGCAATAATTTACAAGAAAAGGAAAAATAGCATCTATTTTTACTGAGGCATTGAAGTAGAGGGGATGTTAAAGGCACATCTTTGAGAGACAATGTATAAACAGGAACTTAAAAGATAGTTAAGACAGGAGTAGGCATTTGCCAGGTGCAAATACATGATGGAGTGGTCTAACAGATTAAAATGTAGCCACTGCCAAGTCTTAGGTATTTGGGAAGGGTCAAATAGTACAAAAGGGGAAGGATGATATATGGAATCAGTAACTGATGACAGTAGACAGGAGGAGAAGAGAAAGGAGGAGGAGAGAAAGGAGGAGGGAGGGAATGGAGGAGGGAGGGAATGGAGGAGGGAGGGAA
>CABHPP010128330.1:26166-44802 GCA_902168425.1 Peromyscus attwateri
CACAGAGATCCGCCTGCCTCTGCCTCCCGAGTGCTGGGATTAAAGGCATGCGCCACCAACGCCTGGCCCTAGATTCTCAGTTTTAAACCACCTTAATTATTGAAGCTTTATAACACATTTTTAATATTTGTGAAGCACAAGGACTTCTGATTTCTTGTTCTTTCACCAAATTGTTTTTTTTTGGGTTTTGTTTGTTTGTTTGTTTCTTGGTATTTGGGTTCTTTACTGTTCCACATGAAGTTAGGAATAGGATTTTGATCGTGATTGTGTTGACTCAAGCTTGGGGGATAACTGCACACTAGTGACATTAGCTCTTCTGATGCCTGAAAATACGATGGCCTGTTTATTTAGGCCTTCATAATTTCCTTCAACAATGTTGTATAGTTTTCAGAGTGTACAATTTGTACTTCTTTTCTTAAAGGTTTAATTTTTTTATTCCAGGCTATTGCAAATGTTCTCATTGTGACTAGAAATCCAGTCACTTTTTACATATTAATGTTGTATCTTGCAATTTTTATAAATTTATTAGTTCTAATTGTTTTGCATTGAATTCCTCCGTGTTGTTTGTATTCAAGATCTTGTCTTATGTAAACAGAGATTCTCTCATTTCTTTCCCATCTGGGTATTTTATTTTATTTTCTGTCTGTGGTCCTGGCAAAAGCCCACAGTACAAAGCTGGAGGGAAGGGAGGAGAGCAGCTCCCTCTTTGTTCCTGACCTTAGGGTGGACATGAAGCATCAGCATACACAATAATGCTAAGAAGGATGCTGTGTCGTGGACACGCTCCTTCCTAGTATGAGTTCACTGGCTGTTTCTCTGCTCTATCTGGAATGCCCATCCCTCTCTTTTCTGCACTGGTATGGTGAGTTCTTTCTCATTCCCTAAGGCCAGTTTAAATGTCTGTTCTCAATAATAAATATGGGACATTCCGGATTGAGAAGAAAATGTCAATTATCTCATCCAGTGATCTTGTATCAAGATGGCATGTTAAATAAGAACTAAGGATTGATGACTTTTACTTACATAGTTATTAAGTTACAATTCATGTCTAACATTTTCTTGTCAAGTAGAAGAACTATTAGATTTTCCTTATATTCAGAGAACTTAACTTTTAACTCTGTTTCACTGAGTTTTTTTTCATTGATGCACTCATTTGCATACTAATCATATGTATCTATGTTCATTCTTAAGGTATATAAATAAAATTAAAATATATTATACATGAATTTTTAGCTTTTAGGAAAATTTATATAATGTGAAGTAATGGATAATTCTAGTTCCAAATGGAAGCCTGATTCTCTTCACTATAACATATACACACAAGTATGGACATGATACACTAATTAAAGAAAGTCAGAAAAACAGACATACAAAATCTCAGAGGAAGTTTAGCCTGCTATGTGTACTAACTGGTATAGATTATGATTCATAAACATAAATGGTCACAAGCTATTACTGTGTACTTGAGGAAAGATAAAATCATGAAAGATGAACCAATAGAAAATATTCCCTACCAAAAATATAACTTAGGAAACAAAGGGAAAATTAAAAATTAAAATTACTATATCTGAGAGATTCTAAAATTATCCTATACATAGAATCAAATGAACCTGATATATGATAAAGTGAGACAATAATCTAAAAGTTGAATGTATAGTTGACAAAAATAGATTAAGTGCCTGAATTAGATGAAGTAAGAGAAGTAAGAGTCTGAAAAAAGCCACAGGAATTAATCATTTCTTAGGACTGCTATAGAAATCACCACAAACCCAATGGTGGCTGAAACTATCAAGAGTTTATTGTGTTATGTTCCTAGAGGCTGGTAGCGGGAGTTCAAGTCGTCAGCAGTGTTTGTTCCTTCTGGAAGCCTAGAGGGAGCATCCACCCCGTGCCTCTCCATGTTTGTGCGGCCACTGGAAGGCTCTGACACCCTTGCCTGGAACCCGCCATTGTGACGTGCATTGCTTTGGGGCATTCCTGTGCTGGGCTGTCTGTCTCTCTTCCTCCATAAGAACTTCCTGTTCCTTTAATATCTGCTGTAACTCACGGTGGTCTCTTCTAAAGAATCCTACCCCAATTACACCAGAGAATATCTTTATTACAAAATAGTGTCGCATTTGGGGGTTCTGTATTAGGCATCTTTAGGGGACCAACATTCAGCTCACTACAGAAACACATCAATCGAATGGAAAGCATGAGAGCAAAAGTGGTTAAGGACCCAAATCATAAATCCAGTGACTGGACACTCTCAGGATCTCTAGCCACTGATGTAGAGGAGCTTTAGATTCATCAAAAATGGAAGCTATCAGGCTGGGCGGTAGTGGCACACGCCTTTAATCCCAGCACTCGGGAGGCAGAGCCAGGCGGATCTCTGTGAGTTCGAGGCCAGCCTGGGCTACCAAGTGAGTTCCAGGAAAGGCACAAAGCTCCATGGAGAAACCCTGTCTCGGAAAAAAAAAAAAAAAAAAAGGAAGCTATCCAGTCATGATCATCGACCACTCCAGTGAACATTAGTCCAGGGTTCCAAGGCAGAGAATAGAGAAAAGGGAGCAAGGGAAAGAATCAAAGAAATAATAAAGGAAGAGTCCTGTAAGGTTAAACAGGATTAATTCTTGAATTTTAAAGAATTAATAGAGAGATGGCCCAGAGGTTAAGAGCACTGGCTGCTCTTCCAGAGGTCCTGAGTTCAATTCCCAGCAACCACATGGTGGCTCACAACCATCTATAATTTGATCTGGTGCCCTCTTCTGGCCTGCAGGCAGAACACTGTGTACATAATAGATAAATAAATACTGAAAAAAAGAATCCAGTAGGTACCAACCATGATAAATGAACACAATACAACCAATACAGGAGAAATTCATTTGTATATTTCCTGGGAGAATTCCTCTACTCAAAGAAAAACTTTCAAAGGAAATGGCTTATTTATAAATAAATTTCATAAATATTAAACAAATTTCTCTTCCTAATATTGTACAATAGCAATACTTTAACCATGAGACAAAATATAATTATGAGGAGCTAAAATAGCCCTCCTGCTTATGCTTCTTAGGGAATGTCTTCGGGTTTCTATTGCTGTGAAGAGACACCATGACCATGGCAACTCTTATAAGGAAACCATTTCATTGGGGTAGCTCACTTACAGTTCAGAGGTTCTGTCCATTATCATCATGGTGGGAAATGGTGTACAGACAGACATGGTGTTGGAGAAGGAGCTGAGAGTCCTACATCTTGCAGGCAACAGGAAGTGGTCTCAGGTACTGGGCGGTATCTTAGGCATAGGAAACATCAAAGCCCACCTTCACAATGACAAACTTCCTCCAACAGGGCCATACTACTCCAATAAAGCCACACCTCCTAAGAGTGCCACTCCCTATGAGCTTACAGGGACATTCAAATTACCCCAGGGAATGAAAGGGTGAAAACCTTTCCCTTTTGTGTCCTTTTGCCCTTTAAAGGATTGTCTCTGTCATTTAAACATTAACCGTGAATTATGAGAAGCAGCATACAGCAATGCCTCTCAAGCTTTAATGTGTGCATGAACCAGCAAGGGATCTTGCAAAACATGGATTCTGATTCAGTATGCCTTACTTGATGTCTGAAGTGTGCCTTTCTAACAAGCTCCTGATGTGCTGTACTGAAGGTTCAAGAATTTACCTTGAGTAGAAACATAAATGCAAGTTCAATGACAGGAGCAAACTTTTGCCTTGATAGTCTAAAAATCTGGTGTGTGGAAGATTTACCAGTGAGTACATTGAAATGTAATTACCCTGGTTCCATTGGGAGGCATTCCATTTCAGAGTTCTAACACCTACCATTTCAATAAAATCTACTCTATATTTTAATACATTAGGAAGTCTGTGTGATAAGATTTCAAAGATGGAATCACATTTTGAATCGCCATGTTATATAAAACAGGTCTCTTAAACGCATTTCTCACTGCAATTGTATATCTTTGCTCAGCATCTTCTTATATTCCCCCATCCTTTTCTTAACTACTGACAACTACCATTTTACAGAGTACTTCTGTGAGTTCAATGTTTTTAATTCTTCATGTAAGTAAGATCATGTGGCACTTGTCCTTTTGTGCCTAGTTTATATAATGTTCTCCAGTCTCAAATTATAAAATTCACCTTTTAAGTGAAAAAGTATTTCATTGTGGTGATATTCCTCAATCTCTCTACCCATCTGCAATGAACATGAGTGAGTGAATATTTCTTTGATATACTGATCTCATTTCCTTTGACCATATAGCCATTAGAGTGATGACTGGATCTTATGATTCTATCATTTTTAACTGCTTAGTAACCTGAATAATACTTTTAATAATGGCAAGGAAATTAGTCCCAAACTCTTCAATTTAGCCTCAGGAAGATTCTTAGGACAAGGTCATAAAGCAGCCACAATCTTTGCCAAAATATCATAAGAATGGTCTCCTCTGAAATCTCTGGAACTGGGTCTCCATAGTCCACATTATTTTCAGTATTATTCTCTTCTATGTTCCTACTAGGATGGCCTGTTAATCTGTTCTTATAGCTTTCAACCACTTTCCTAGTCCAAAGTCCCAAAGTCTTCCATGTTCTTAAAAAAAAGAAAAAGGCACGTGAAAGAAGTCATCACCCCACTTCTGATGCCAACTTCTGTCTTACTTATTTTCTATTGCTGTGACAAAACACAATGGCCAAGGCAACTTTTAAAAGAGAACATTTAGTTTGGGCCTCACAGTTGCAGAGGGTGAGAGTCCATGGCCATCATGGTGGGGGGTGTGGCAGCAAGGAGGCAGGCAAGGCACTGGAGCAGTAGCTAAGAGCTCACATCAATGATACACCTTCTCCAACAAGGCCACACCTCCCAATCCTTCCCCAAAAGTTCCATCAGCTGGTGACCAAGTATTCAAATGTATGAGCTGGCATACACCACAACTGGCTGCTTTGATAATCTTAGTTCCTTTTTTTTTTTTTAAGGAAAATTTCCCACTGAATGTTCTGCAAAACAACCAAAACTTGAATAAGCTGGGGAAGAGTGGGTGCCTTGGGTTTATTTTGAAAAGTAACTGTTAGACTAGTATAATTCTTCATCATGGTAATTCCATGACTCAGTCCAGTGAAGTTCACAGTAGACACAATAAGCAAGTAGGAGATTCTTCCAGTGGCTGAATGCTTTCCATCCCAGCTTTCTGTAGCAATCTTCACCTGCCTAGCTCTTCATTCTGAGATGCCAGGCAAACATACCTGCTCTTGCTATTCACCCAGAATACTACTCTATGTGTGTACTGTTACATAGTCCCATCATCTCATTCTGATTTATATCTATCTGTTTCTTCTTTCTTTACTATCTATGTGAAATGCCTTTAGGATATGCAATGCATTCATTCTTGCATTCCCAGTTCATCACACTATGCTTAAGAGCCCTGTGTTAAGGATATAGGTGTCAGACACATTTATGTTCAAATTTCATTCCTTCAGCTCCCCAGCTATGTGTATTCTTGGGGGAAATTGCTAAAATACTCAGGACTCAGTTTCCTTTTTCTGGAAATATTGAATTTAGACTTTAAAGCATTGTTTGGACAAAATTAGTTTTAATTTCTTCATTCTTGGCTCAGTATAAATAATCAAATTCTAACAACTGGTATAATTAATATTATTATTTTAGTTCAGGCTATGAGAAAAACTCTTAATAAGACCATGTTTAAAAATGCTATTTTTGTGTAAAATAGAAGCAAAGGTCTTTTGTTTTATGATGCAGGAAATATGTGACTTGACTAGCTTACATTAAACTGTAGTTCTTTTAATTATTCAGCACAGACTAAGGAACTCACTGCAAAAATATAGTCAGGTTTCCAAGATGTTTGTCTGCACAGCCACTTAAGGTTTGGCTGAGGGCATAGCGCTTACTCTTAATTATGATGAAAATATCCAGGAATGAGCTGGCGCGCTGAGCTCAGTGGTCTTGTACTTGGCTCAGTGTACAGTTTTCAAAGTAGGAGAGCACACATAAGGAAAGTAATTGGACATTTTTATACTGCATCATCACAGCTAGCTTTAGCCCCTTCTGAAGAACTTGTACTTAAGAAGATAAATCGAGGAGAACATCCACAATCTGGTAATGCATTAGAGGAAGCACTTTAACTGTCTTTTGGGAATCAATACACATTCTGCTATACAAATAAAATATTTTTTTCACCAAATGGTTCCCTGATACCATTGAATTCTGAACTGAGGCATCATCGCCTGCCTTCGGCCTAGTCATTTGTGAGCCCTCTCCATGTTCACAGATCCTAAGCTGCCCCAGGGCTGTGTCGGGCATTTGGAGTCAAACCATGCCTTTTTATGTGAGTGACATTCAAACTGGTGCTCCACGTGCTGTTTGCTCAGGGTCCCTTTATGCTGCGCCTTTTCTTCTCAAATTGCAGATAGATCATTTGATTCCATGCCGCAGACATCGTTCTAGGACCAGGCTCCTGGAGAGCTCTGAGGTCTACACTATCCACCACCCCTGAACATGCAGCGTTTTCTTTCATCGCTTGTCTCCTTCCCTACCTCTTCTTAGAAATATATACGAAGTGTTACTTCATTCATCTGCAGAAACTTTTTTCTTATAAAAATTAAATATAATTACATAATCTCCTCTCTCCCTTTCCTCCCTCCATCGCCTCTAATGTCCTCACTCACTCCCTTTCAAGTTCATGGCAATCTCTCTCTTTTATCATTATTACATGTGTGTGTGCACGTGTGTGTGTGTGTGTGTGTATGTGTGTGTGTGTGTGTGTGTGTGTACAACTGCAGAGTCTCTTTACTGTTGCTTGTGTATATGATTTCAGGACTGACCTCTCAGTAATAGATAACCGGTTAGGGAGCTCATCTATGGAGAAGACTGATACTCCCCCTTTCAGCATCCTTAGTTTCCTGTAGCTCTTTATCTGGGCATGAGGCCCATGAGATTTTCCCCATCCACATTATCATGTCTTGTGGTGTCGGTAGGATTTGCTAAAGTAGACAGAAGCAGGAGGATCCCAAGTTCAGGGTGAGCCTGGGAGGCTTGCTGAGGAAAAGCTGCAGCCAGGGCTGGGCCACAAACAGTGGCAGCAGGACCATGGAGGTGGTATCTTCTGCTTTGAGCTACAAGCTGCTTCTCATCATGTTCTTGGTGATGGCGACACTGCTACCAGAGACAAAGGGTTTACCACTGCTCATTCAGAGAAGCATTGCCAGGATCACCGTGTTACAAGAAAGCATCAGCAAAGGTCAGTTTGGAGAAGTTTGGCGAGGCAAACGGTGGGGAGAAGTTGCTGTGAAGATTGAAGATATTCTCTTCTAGGGGAGAATGTTCGTGGTTCTAAGAGGCAGGCAGACATTTATCAGACTATGGTTGCTCCAAAACAGAGGAGGAAAAAAAATGTCTGCAGGGGACCACACCTAACAGCAACTTTGAAATCTACAAAAGGATGATGAGACCCCACAACAATGATTCCACATGGACTATGATAAAGCCATTAAGCTGATTACCACCACCGAAAGATCTGCTTTGGACTACAAACTGCACAGGACAATTTCAACATGGCTAGCTGAGATGATCCAGCCTCACAGACTACTCAAGCAAGGACTTGAGATAAGCCCTGCACTTTCCCATTATGCAGAGACTGGACAAATGATACAGCTAACTCTCCCAGGACTTGAAAATTAACCCAAAATTTTTCTTTTCAGGATCCCCTAAAGATTCCTTTGCCCCCAGACAGCAAGAAGTAATTTTAAGAACACAATGCCCACATTCCCAAGAGGTGGGGTGGGTAGTTTTTAGTCTTTTGAGTTATGGATATTGTCATTGTTACAAAGGTTAGTTACAAGTTGTTAATTGTTAATGGTCAGGGGAAAAAGGCTAAACAAAGGAGATTAGATTCAGGGTTCTTGTTTAAAAAAAGAAAAAAAAGATATAGATAAGAGATACATTTGAATCTACTCTGAAAAAAAAGATAGAAATAATAGGATAAAAGTGTAGATTATTGAATCTACTCTGAAAAGAAAAAAGGGAAGATATAGAAATGATAAGATAAAAAGTAGACTTTTGAATCTGCTCACAAAAGAAAAAAAAGAGAATATGGATATGATAAGATAAAAGGTAGATTATTGAATCTACTTTTAAAAAGGAACTACTTGTTTTAAATAGGATAAGTAATGAAATTTTTTGTCTGAATTTGTCAAATGTTAATAGAATGGACATTTTAATATATATAATGTAGTTTTTTGTCTGAATCTGTCAAATGTTAATGGACTAGACATTGTTAAGGTAATTCTTGACAGTATATATTGTATATACTTATTGGATATAGTTATAAGCTTCTCTTATTATCTTAGACAAAAAATGGTGATATTGTGTCCCCCAATATATTGTGCACCCTAATAAACTTATCTGGGGTCAGAGAACGGAACAGCCACTAGACAGACACAGAGGCCAGAAAATGGTGGCACACACACCTGTAATCCTATCACTTGGGAGGCAGAGATCCATCCAGATCTCTGTGAGTTCAAGGCCACACTGGAAACAGCCAGGCATGATGACACACACCTTTAATCTCAGGAAGTGATGGCAGGAAGCAGAAAGGTACATAAGGCATGAGGACCAGGAACTAAGTTTGTTAAGCTGAGATCCATTCAGATGAGGACACAGAGGCTTCTGGTTTGAGGAAACAAGATCAGCTGAGGAATTGGTGAGGTAAGGTTAGCTGTGGCATGTTCTGTTTCTCTGATCTTTCAGCATTCGCCCCAATATCTGGCTCCCATATTTTTTATTAATAAGACCCTTTAAGATTCATGCTACAGTGTCTATTGGTGTTGTTCTTATTCAGGTCTTGTTCAGGCAGCCATATTGTTGCAGTATGATGGGTGTAGCTTCTGTGTCATTTCTAGAAGACACAATCTCACATCAGATATCCTGATCCTCTGGCTCTTAGAGTCTTTCTGATCCACTTTTCACAATGTTCTCTGAGCCTCAGGCATAGGGATTGTGTTATAGATGTGTTGAGTAGGGATGGCCACTCCACGGTCAGTTGTTCTCTATGTTTTTAGCAGTAGTTTGCTGTAATGGTCCCATCTGTGGCAAAGAGAAGCTTCATTGGTGATGGGCAACAGCTACACACACACACACACACACACACACCAAGAGGGGGTGGTGTATAAGGAACAGTATTTAGGAAGCAGTTAGAAATTATGCTGGGTTAGTAAAGTGGAGGTAATCAGGAGAAAACTTACTCTCAGAACCCCTCTGAGCCTCTGAGTGTGATAGTAAATACTGTATGTGTCTCCGAGTGTGATAGCAGATACTGTGTGTGTGTCACTGAGTATGATAGCAGATACTGTGTGTGTGTCACTGAGTGTGATATCAGATACTGTGTGTGTGTCTCTGAGTGTGATAGTAAATACTGTGTGTGTCTCTGAGTGTGGTAGCAGATACTGTGTGTGTGTCACTGAGTATGATAGCAGATACTGTGTATGTGTCACTGAGTGTGATATCAGATACTGTGTGTGTCACTGAGTGTGATATCAGATACTGTGTGTGTGTCTCTGAGTGTGAGAGTAAATATTGTGTGTCACGTTGTCTTCCATGGTCAAGTTGCCTCTGAGGCAAAACTTGAGGGTGCTGTGTGTGTGTGTCTTTTCCAGAAAAACTCTAAGTAAGGACCCAGTCCCTGCCAATGACCCTCTGACAGACAGCCTTGTGTATGTCTAAGGATGGGCTGTGAAGCGGCTCCTCAAGTCTCCTGTGCTTGGCCACTTGCCATCACCCATCTCAGGACAAAGACCTTTTTAGGCTTGGCTAGATTCCATGTTGTTCTCCTTTTGATACCAAATCAACCAATCCACCTTTGTCTTTTGATATTTTTGTGAAAGTTTTCCAGAAGTTTCTCTTTGCCAAGATCTCTGCCCCCAATCTTGAAGGCTTCCAGACTTGCCTTTCTTTTGCCTGGTATCACTCTGGCCTCCTCTGGTCATTTCTCCCCTTGCAGATGGGTCTATGTTGTTGTGGATGCTGCTTCATGTGTTTGAAAGGCACTGCTCTGTGTCATCTCTCTGTCCCTGTCCTCAGTCCAGGTCTGATGAAAGTCATTGGTTATATTTTCCTCTGGTAGGGCTCCAGTTAAGGTGCCATTCTGGACATAGTGTATTTTCTTTCTCGTGAATGTCAGAGTCATGGTTATCCCAATTAGTTGAAAACAAATACCTGCATCTCATAGACATTTTGAAAACAAATTTCTAAAATGGAAATTTCTAATGGTGGAAAGCCAGAGAGATTCAGCATTGCAAAAATGGCATCTGACATGGTGTTGTCTCAAATCATTCTAGCTAGGGCCCATCAGATCATAAGATAAGCCCTACCTGCTCATGTCTTTACACAACTTCAAGTTCCTATTCCCCAGGCAGTACAGCCTAGGGCAGGCTGCAGAGCATGAGACTGCTTCTACAATTTTCCATGATATTGACCAAATCTTTCTAAATCTTTGGGCCCTACTTTCCTGGTACATCAAATGGGCTTAAAGATGGTGCCTATCACAGAAGGTTTTGTATGTTTGTTTAATAATTATGTAAGCTAAAATTCATCTTATTATCCTGAGAGTACAAAAAAGTCATAAAGTACATCTACCTGTTATCACTGATTCATCTGGACTTCAAATGACACAGGCCGTTTCTTTCTTTTCTTTCTTTTTTTTTTTTTAGTTTATTTACTTTTTCTTTTTTATTAAGAGATTTTCTATTCATTTTATATACCAGCCACAGATTCCTCTGTCCTCCCTCCTCCTGCCCTCCAGCCTCCCCCTCCAACCCACCCCCATTCCCACCTCCTCCAAGGTAAGGTCTCCCCTGGGGATTCAACCCAGCCTGGTAGATTCAGTTGAGGCAGGTCCCAGTCCCTCCTTCCTGCACCAAGGCTGTGCAAAGTGTCTCACCATAAGCACTAGGCTCCAAAAAGCCAGCTCATGCACTAGGGACAGGACCCAATCCCACTGCCTGGAGGTTCCCTATACAGCTCAAGCTCAGCAACTGACTCGCTTGTCCAGAGGGCCTAGTCCAGTACCATGGGGGCTCCTCAGCTATTGGTCTACAGTTTATGCATTTCCACTAGCTTGGCTAGTTGTCTCTGTGCTTTTTCCAGTCATGGTCTTGATATCCCTTGCTCACGGAATCCCTCCTCTCTCTCATCAATTGGACTCCTGGAGCCCCGCCTGGGACATGCCCATGGATCTCTGCATCTGCTTCCATCAGTCACTGGATGAAGGCTCTATGATGACAGTTAGGATATTCAGCCATCTGATCACCAGAGTAGGCCAGCTCAGGCACCCTCTCAACTATTGCCAGTAGTCTATGGTGAGGTCATCTTTGTGGATTCCTGGGGACCTCCCTAGCACTCTGCTTCTCCCCATTCCCATGGTGTCTTCATTTATCATGGTTATCTCTTTCCTTGTTGTCCCACTCTGTTCCCATTCCAGCTCGAACCTCCTGCTTCTCTAAGCTCTCATGCCCCGTCCCTCACCCCCAGTTTGCTCATGTGGATCTCATCCATTTCTCCATCGCTGGGTGATCCATGAGCCCTTCCTAGGGTCCTCCTTACTAGCTAGCCTCCCTAGAGCTGTGGGTTGCAGTCTGGTTATCCTTTGCTTTATATCTAGTATCCACTTATGAGTGAGTACATACCATGTACTTTGTCCTTCTGAGTCTGGGTTACCTCACTCGGGATATTTTCTAGTTCCATCCATTTGCCTGCAAACCTCATGATGTCATTGTTTTTCTCTGCTGAGTAGTTCTCCATTGTGTGGATATACCACATTTTCTTTATCTATTCTTTAGTTGATGGGCATCTAGGTTGTTTTCATGTTCTGGCTATTACAAATAATGCTGCTATGAGCATAGTTGTGCATATATCCTTGTGGTCCAACCCCACATTTGACAGAGGGTTGATCTCCAAAATATATAAAGAACTCAAGAAACTAGACGTCAAAATACCTAACAGTCCAACTAAAAAATGGGCTATAGAGCTAAACAGAGAATTCTCAATAGAAGAATCTCAAATGGCCAAAAGACATTTAAGGAATTGCTCAACATCCTTAGTCATCAGGGAAATGCAAATCAAAATGACTCTGAGATACCATCTTACACCTGTCAGAATGACTAAGATCAAAAAACACTGAAGACAGCTTATGTTGGAGAGGAAGCTGAGCAAGGGGAACACTCCTCCACTGTTGGTCAGAGTGCAAATTTGTACAGCCACTTTGGAAATCAGGATGGTGGTTTCTCAGAAAACTGGGAATCAATCTTCTCAAGACCCAGCTATACCACTCTTGTGCATATACCCAAGGAATGCTCAATCATACCACAAGGACACATGTTAAACTTTTTTTCTTATTTTTATAAACACCAATCTTGTTTTTAACCTGCTTCTTGAGTGTGGTCTAAACAAATAGTTTGTAAAGTATCCTGGAACAGAACACTCCATACAGGTGTTGCCTAATAAAAGCTTTTCAGTGAGCTTGATAATAAAGGGGTTGGATAGCCATCAGAATAAATTCTTTTTTCTTAGTCAGATTGGCTTTACTATATGTTTGATCTGTCTGTTGGGTTTGTCTCATGCTTCTCTATGGGACAGCGCTCTATTCTCCTGAGATGAGGAGGCTTCAGTGAGATGAAAATCCCTTGAAAATGATAAAGTACTATGTAAATGCATTAATACTAAGCCGCAATGGACTCACAAATTTGTGTGTTTCTTCAGATGAAAATAAGGCTACTATTGTTAGATTCATGCAGTAGGAAAAGTCTAGAAGATTAAAAAGCAGGAGCTATTTACCTCTGCTTCATCGACCACTATGGTTGTTTGACTTTACATTGCTTAGATCTTGTTTGTCCTTCACTGATGTTTCTTTCGTAGTAATTTCCAAAAAATATGTCCAGTTTAATAGAGCATAGTTTTCTTGCTTAATCACTTTTCACAGGAACCGTGTATAATTTGGAAAAGTCAGGTGAAACGTGATGTACTTTGCCTCAGGATAAGACTTTGTTTTGAACTTTCACCTGCCTCCAGCAGAGTCTAGCTTCACTGGCAGATCTCTTTGGTAAATATCGACGCTCCCTCACAGTGTTGTTGCTGCTGGGGAAGCCAGGGATGAACACACTTCATAAAGTTCTCTGTAACATAGGCAGTTACTGTGCTATAAGAGCCTCTGATGTCCTTTAGTTAAAACAAGCCTGAAGATGCAAATATGTGAGCTAAAATAAAAATCTAACTTATTTGATGGTAGGTGGATTTAAATGATTTTATAAGGCACATAAAGTGTTTATGAACTTCTGATAATTTTAACTTAATTAAATTAAGTTAATTAATTTTTAAAATTAATTAATTAATTTTAATTAAATTTTAACTTAATTAATTTAACTTAATTAAATCAAAGCTTACTTCTTTCATTCTAAATATGTGTGCATTTATTGCATTTTATCTACTCCATAAAAGAGATTTGCAAAAGTTATAATATGTAGCCCATACATAATAAAAATAAATGAATTACTACTAGACAACATTACTCAAGAAAGAAATGAAAACAAATTTGTTTTTAAAAAGAGGGTAATTTTATTGTGTGATAAGCACATAATTTGACTCAGCTTCCTGGCATTCAGGGGAAAAATGGCAAGAGGCTAAATTATATATTCTCACTATCAGAAATGAAAAAGGAAAATTTGAATTCTTTGCTATATTATAGAAATGCTTACATACTTATTTACCCTTGGTGTATTCCATTTCACTAAATTTACTTTTTAATCATTTTGCCTAAGATAATGTGATAAACATTTGCTTTCCCTGAGTATTCTCTTTATATCAAATTTTGGGCAGCAGCAGTGGCTGAAGGAAATTTTTCACAGAGAAAAATACTGAAAGCTGTAGGTCCATCTAACCTTTAAAATATCAGGTGTGCATTTGGGATTCTGACTTGTTGCAGGGTGACTAGCTCTTGGAAGTTTTGGAGATATTGTTAGTTATTTGCACTGTTACCCTGCAAGGAAACATCACGAAACATGACAGAATCCGCTAATAAGAGTTTATTCAGAGGAAAGGGATAGTGAGTGCCCATACGGGGAGACACATGTGTAAAAAGAAGGTTAGATCAGAGTTATGGCGGCTTTTTATAAAGGCGGGGTGTATACAGGTAGACGTAGATGACGTAGGCACGCTGCGTGCTTGCGTGGCTACGTGACATCATGAACCCTGGTCACGCAAGACGCCTTGACCCGGAAATGGCTATCTTGACCTGGAATTGGCCAGGCAGATGTGTCCGGGTTGCCAGGCTTCCTGGTTACAAGACGCCCTGACCCGGAAATGGCTATCCTGACCCGGACCTGGCTAGGCGGAAGTGTCCGCTGGGCATATGCAAACACGCCCGACCCTTCAGATATGACTGAAAAATAATTTGTTTTAATCTTAAAATATTTGTAGGGTCCAGGGAAACACTGAAGGAAGACCTCAGACTCAAATAGTATGCAAGAACAAAGAGCATTTATTATACCATCTGCATGTAGGGTCGCTCATCTGCTCAAAATGGCGACAATCCCGAAAAGGACATACAAGCTCCTTTTAAGCATAGCTAAAGGGAGTTTCAGGGTCAGTTTCTTTCCCTACAAAATGAAGGAGTTAAGCTTTCCCAGTTTCACAACTGAATTAGGTTCTAGTTCTCTGAGGACAAACAGGTGTCTTTTCCAACAAAGGACCATTTATCTACAAGACCCTTACATCCAGGGTCAAGGGAGGAACAAACACAGAGGGTCTAAGTCAGCCTCACAGTGTCTCAAGGATGAACCCAGCAACCCCTTCTGAGTTACATCCAAGCTTGTGCATACGTGTCAAAAAATGATAAAACTAAACCTCAGCCAATTAAAAGTATACTAATGTAACTGCTGCTTGCTTAGCCAATTAGGAAAGATCAATACAGAATAAGGAGGGGATGGTAAAATAACTATGAGGATGTCTGAAAAAGTCAGCAGGAATCATACTATTAATTATCTACTTAGAAATTCCTATAATACTCTGTAGATTTTTAAGAAAAGATATGACAGAAATGCCCAGTTACTCTTCAATATAAAAATGTCTCTAGCTGTCTGACCACTTGGTTAATAGTATTAGGCTAAGAAATTATTTCTCTTAACATTTGAAGTCTATTTCTTTTTAACATTTCTTTGAAATGGTCACATCATTTTAATTTACTATTAGGTTAGGATGTTTACCTCTGATTTTGAAATTTTGTGATAAAGAATATTCTGGATATTTTCAATTATGTTGGACATTTAATGATCTATTTCAGATAATATGGGTTCTCTGAGGGGGGGGTCTTCATTTGGCCCTGTCACCACCTCTGTGCTTTGGGGAGGACTCACTTATTCATTCAGTAATTCATTATGTTACTCCTCCCCCAAGGCTTCAGGATTCTATGGTGATGGTTATAGCATTGAACAGAACACTCCATCCTGGAATCTAACAGATCCTGTGGTGATGGTTACAACATGAACAGAACACTCCATCCTGGAATCTAATAGATTCTGTGATGAACAGAACACTCTATCCTGGAATCTAACAGATTCTGTGGTGATGGTTACAACATGGACAGATCACTCCATCCTGGAATCCAACAGATCCTGTGGTTACGGCTACAGCATTGAACAGAACACTCCATCCTGGAATCTAACAGATCCCGTGATGATGGTTACAGCATGGACAGATTACTCTATCATGGAATCTAATAGATTCGTGATGCTGGTTACAGCATGGACAGATCACTCTATCCTGGAATCTAACAGATTCTATGGTGAACAGAACACTCCATCCTGGAATCTGACAGATCCTATGGTGATGGTTACAGAATGGCAGAACACTCCATCCTGGAACTAACAGATTCTGTGGTGATGGTTACAGTATGGACAGAAAACTCTATTCTAGAATCTAACAACTGGCTGTTGGGTTTTTCTGATTGAGCTTTTAATTTTCTTCCTGTTATTCATCTTTTTAGCTATTTTATGAAAGATTGCCTTGGTTTCATCTTTCAGTTCTGTAACTTACTTGATTTTAATTTCTGTTTCTCTTTTTTTTTAAATTTCCCTTCTATACTTCCTTGTGCTCTGCTTTGCCAGCATCTTGTTTTTTAAAATCTCTTTGAAAAGGTATCATTTTTAAAACACATTGTCTATTATCTGCATATTTATTATTCATCTTTTGATTATTGTGAGTTTCTGTCATGTTGTTACTGCCCCTAAATGCCTGGTGACCCTTATATGTGTATTCATGTTTAAGCATTAAATGCCTGATAACCCTTGTATGTGTATCCATGTTTAAACACTAAAATTCTGGTTAGGCGCCTGCCTACATGTGTGAGTTTATAACATAGTAAGCTGTTCTTCTATAGTGAAGTATAGACAGGAGCCAAAAGAGAGGAAAAAGTGGAATTGAAACTGTATGTGAATGTTGGGTCCCTTATTTACCAAGATGAACATTATAAGCTTAATTCTGTAATTCCTGGGCACCTAGATGATGTTCATGTCCGAGACAAGACTTTCCTAGTCACTCGCTTTAGTATTGGAGGCTAATTGTCCTTATTCTATTGTCTGTTATGGCTTCTATGTTATGATTCATTTTACTTTTAATGGCTGAACATTTGTCTGTTGCTTCTTCTTGCCATGACCATTGCTAATGTAATTCCCTTCTTTGAATATAAACACCAAGCAATGACTCTAGCTAATTATTCTTGTACTGTTTGGGGAATTGCTGAGTTCTAATATCCTGAAGTCATCTGTAGCTCCAAAATGAGTCACTTGATATTATATATTTTAAGGGCATTTTCCCTCTCCTTCTCTTTCTCTTCTCTTTTTTAAATACTGAGGTTTTTGTCGTAGGGCACAGAGAAGGGGTGACACACAGCATAGCTCTCCTCCATCACTTCCCCTTCCACTCAGCAATCGTGTGTTATGAGTGTGTTATGAATCAGAAGCCTCTGTGAGAAAACAGCAACACTCTCATCCACGTGACTCTGCATCCTTTGGGTAGTGCAGATGCCATACTGGTGCCAATACATGTTCCTTGTGAAGAACATGATCCGAGCCTGTGAGGGAGTTCAGAGAGAGCTTCTACTCTGGCATTTTAGGAGAACAGAACATTCACTGTACTTTTAAGAAACCCTGTGAGTGCTTGAATGAGTTTGAAAGTAATCTTAATTACTGTTGATAAGAAAGCAAGAGTCCAAGTGGAATGTGGGATAAGATGCTCTTAAGTGTTTCGTGCAAAACACCTGAATTTTTGCTGCTTTGCTGTTGGGGAGGAATGTTTTGCTCTGAAGACCTCAATACTTAGGCGCTTTTGTTTACAGCATTTCAAGCTCTTGGAAAGGAAGGAAATGGGGAGGTAAATTGGATGGTAGAGAACAAAGGAAATACCTTTAAGCCCACTTTCCTCTTGGGGGGAAGTGTGGAAAGCCAGATCTTTAGTTGTCTGAGCATTTTTCACCTGTGTGTGGGACTGCGGAAGGTAAGAGGCAGCCTCCCTCTTTTCAAACGTCAGGAGAATGCTCTCACTAGGACAGTTCTCACTAGGAGAGCTCTCACTAGGAGGGAATGCAGCTGCTGATATTGGCCCCAGAGTACACCAGGGAGCCCTGACCGGGAGCCTACTTACTGCAGGAGGATGTGCTCCACAGTTATCACAGGTCAGGTAGGAGAGCTACATCTAACAGTAGGGCAAATACAAAATGCTAAAGATTGTGGTTTAATGGGTGGCTGTCCATGATTGACAGACCTAGGAGGTAAATTGACAGAATCCAGGACTTCAAAATTTTGACTGTTTCTTTCAATTCAGATCAGCTATGTCCAAGAAAACAAAGGAGTTTGAAGTACAGAGATGGGACAGTATAACATAGACCATGATTGGTATACCTTACTTGCTGAGGTTCGTGCAGGCTTCAGGACTGTGACATTCCAGAGGTCCCAGCTGTCAACTGTTGACCTTAATCCCTTGGCAAATGCAGTCCTATTGAGAAAGTCCTTTCCTACATCTATGTTTTGTAGGGTACTGCCTATGTTTTTGTTTTTGTTTTTGTTTTTTGAGGCAGGGTCTCTCACTGGTCTGGAACCCATCAGAATAGGCTCTGTTGGCCACTGAGCACCAGGTATTTCTCCTGTCCTTGCCTTCTCAATGCTGAGATTACAAGCAAGAGCCACTATGCCCAACTTGTCTGTTTGCTTTCTAAATGAGCTCCTCTGGATCTAACTGAGGGCCAACATACTTGTGAGTCAAGTACTTTACTAATGGAGATGTCTCCTGTGTCCCAAATGATACTTTTCTTAATGAGTACAAGTGATTTTTGCCAAGTTCATGTCATGAGAATATATTGGTAAAAGATACAGTTGTTTCCAAAGAAAATTCTGCAGAGCCTGTGAGCACCATAGCTGTATTATACCATAGCTGTATTACAGCATAGCTATATTATACCATAGCTGTATTACACCATAGCTGTATTATACCATAGCTGTATTATACCATAGCTGTATTATACCATAGCTGTATTACACCATAGCTGTATTACACCATAGCTGTATTACACCATAGCTGTATTACACCATAGCT
>CABHPP010128332.1:0-24600 GCA_902168425.1 Peromyscus attwateri
AGGTGGAGAAGGAGAGACGACTTCTCTGTTGCTGCCTCCATCACCAGCAACACCTGCCACCCCAGAAGGAAGGAAGCTTCGGCTCCATTCGCGTCTCCCCAGTGTCAAATTATTTTCAAGTAGTCATTTCTCCACCACATCTTTATCGACTACCTGTTTTGTTCCCAGCATCTTGTGTACAATAGAGCTCCTTGCCCGCTTGGAGATTTTACTCTGCCAGCGTTAACTGACCTAGCAGAGGCCCAATGACAGCTGGGAAAGCCAGCTAAAGAAGGGAGCAGGCTGAGCTAGGGTTGAGCCCTCCCACTAACTGAGCTTGCTCCTTAGTGCTCCACCTGTGGTCAAGAATTATTTCTCCTAGGACCCGAGGCTCAGAGAGTGAAGGCGCTTGCTGTAACCTCAGTTCGATTCCCAAGGACCACAGGATGGAAGGAGAGAGACAACTGTAAATTGTCCAATGACTTCCACCCACATGCACACACACACACACACCCATATACACACGTGCACACAATCAATAAATGTAATAATTTAAAAATAAAGAGACACTGCTCCTACTTTTCCATTTCTTAGAGTAGAATCCTGCAGCTATCATATATTTTTTAAGTAGGAGCCCATGTCAGCCTCCTTCAGGAAGAATTGCCTTGTGGACAAAATTGTGATATGAGGACTTTGAGGCAAACCTAGGAAGAATCTGAGGGAATAGGCACTTTTTTTTTTTTTTCCTTAGATGCTGCTAAGGGCTCTTCAAGGAATCTGCACTCTTTGAGGTGCAGCCTGGAGGCCTTTAGATAGGAATGAGGCAGGTTGCATTCAGTCCTGACCTGTAGACATGCCAGCAGGGTGCTGCTCTGCTTGGGAGATGCAGTTATACCTGCAATGAAGGGAATAGTGGTTGACATGTCTACCTCTTAGGGGAACTAATTGAGAAGTACTTGTGACACTGGAGTATGTCTGTAGAAATAAGAAATGAAGTCTTGGGTCAAAGGAACCTTCTGCAATGCTAGTTAGAGTTCACAAATTTGGACTTACCCAGTTGTTCCCTATAAATAGCTATTGATGGAGAAACCGCTTTATGCAAGTCTCAGGAAAGTACTTGAGAAGACTTTGTTGATCTCACATGCTTCCCCAAGTGCTCAGAATTCATGATCCTTTGTGGTTTGATGTTACACCACTCATCTAATTTAAATTGCTATTTCAGAAGTGATGACTTACATATATAGAGACACATACTTTTTTTTCCTCTCTGACGCCATGTGAGAAAGCTGTGGGGGTGTTTGTGGAGGATGACTTTAAAAACAGAATTCAGGTTTCTTTTTTATTATTATTCATTTTCACCAGGATCCTTAGAATTTTGATCAGCAGTGACTATAGATGCTTAGGAGTGAGACTCGTAATCTGTTGGGTTTTCATCCTAAAGGGCATATTATTTGGGGTGTTTTTATTTTCTCAGAGATGTGTTTCTCGGTGTTGTTCTTTCTCGGTCTTCGCACCTTTCAGGGAGAATTTGTTTAGAAACAATAATATAAAATGACTCTTGTCTTATATGTGGCTGTACTTTATGCAATTTTATTTTCTCTGGCTGTTGAGCTCTGCTTGGTCATAGAAGAGAAGCAGCATGGGCTTTACAGTACTGAATCAGAAAGCCAGAGACTTGTCTTTTTGTTTGAGTTTTGCAACCAACTGAAGAGTGATCTTGGGCAAGTTTTGTCTCCCCCCCCCCCCGTTTCCCCATCTATAAATTTAACTAGCTCAGCTACACTTCAAAATCCCTCTGCATGTAGAGAATTACATGAGTTAAAACAGAGGGCATTTCCTTCTCAGAGTTAGGGTGTATCCTTGGTGCCACATTGCCCTTGGGATGGAGCCCTAACTCTGTAGCAGCCTAGTAGGGAACCTCATGATCTATGATCTATAAGGATTCTTCCCATGTGAACGAATTTGCTCTGACTCAGAGAAAAGGAACCCCTTTTAGTTCCCCAAATTTGATGTGTTCTGTCTTCAGTCTGACCCTTGCACAAGCCAAGCTTCTTGCTCGGAAGGTTCGGTTCTCCGGTTCCGTCCCTCTTCTACACTTTCTCCTAGGTCCTCTGCTTGACTTTTGCTTATCCTTTTGGTGTTTCCTTAGCTGTGACTTCTCGCCAGCTGCTTCCTTGGCTGGCTTAGGTATGGAGTCACTGTTCATGCTTCCGTATATCCCTAGTTATCCTTCCAAATATTGCATTTACTGTGTCAGAGCTGTGTCTACATTTGCCTGTATCCCTCCGTTAGCTTCATCTGAGAGACCGATGATGTCTCTGTCTTGCCTCTGGAAGTATCCTCAGAGCCCGGGACTGAGTCTGGAAAATAACACGAGTTCAGAAAAAAAAAAAAAATGGGTTGAATAAACAGCTCGAGGTGAACCCTGAAACTTTGCCATTGATTAAAATTTGTAGCTGTCTGTCTGCGCCCCTCAGACTTCCGTCATATCTCAGTTCAGTCAGTAGCACCAGCAGTGAGAAGCCTGGGGCTATTGGGTGACAAGTGCTCTGCGGTCTGCGAAGCCACGGCTTATGTATTAGGGTTCCATGGATGGTAACGGCGCTTGCTTACAGAAAAGTGTCCCCTCACTTAGGCTATGTAGTCTCCACGGAAAAACCATCACCAGACACTGCTTCTTGGCCACCAGCGGTGGAGGAACTCGGACGGGAAGACATGGCATAGTAACTATCACCCAGTGCATCGCCTCATTTAACCATCACAATTATTAGGCGAATACGACCATGTGTCTCACTCTATAAATGAAGCAGAGGCCAATAAGGGAGCTTGCCCAAGGTGATGAAACCAAACCTATGCTGTCTGCCACAAAGGCACACTTCACTTCCTGTTCCCAGTGAAAATCCTCTGTATTCATATGCTATTATTATTCCAAAAACATGCTTTTAAAAAAAGTTTATTTATTATGTACACAGTATTCTGCCTGCATGCCAGAAGAGGGTACCAGATCTCATGTGGTTGCTGGGAATTGAACTCAGGACCTCTGGAAAATCAGCCAGTGTTCTTAACTCTGAGCCATCTCTTCACCACCACCCCAAAACATTCTTAATGTACATTGTTGGTCCACAGTATATTAAAGCTAAAATATAAAAGAGCTGATGAGATGGTTTAGTAGGTAAAGGTGCTTGCTGCCAAGCCTGATGATTTGAGTTCGATCCCTGGGATCGGCATGGTAGAAGAAGGGAACTGACCTCCATAAATTGTCATCTGACCTTCACATATGCACCACAACACGCATGCATGTGCCCATGAACATACATACAATAAGTAAATGTAATCAGCGAGGAATTTTCTAGTAAGGAAGAGAAAAGGGGGTGTAAGTGGGAGCTGGAGACAAAACTGAGTATCATTTGAAACAGAAAAAGAAACAACACTGTGTACTTACGACATAGCACTTCATATTTGGTTTATGCATTCACGTTGCTAGCAGGCAAAGAAACGTTTCATAATCAGTTACGTAATTTAGATTGGTCACTATATAATGTTCCACATTGCTTCATTTTCTGGATGAGATGCCCAGGAAGGAGAAAGGTCACAGAAGGCTGGCTGGTCCCAGGCCCTAGATCTTTCTCTAGGGAACTAGGTTGCTGTGGTCTCTCTTAGACTCCAAAAGTACTTGCTAAAGAAAACGTCCACCTTTCACCTGACATTCGTTAACTGCTTATTTGGAGCCAGCCCCTGTGTCAGGGCTTTTGTGTGGATGGGCTCACAAAATTCTCAGATGCAGCTTTGTATGTTATAGCTGGAACTTTAAGGACTTGTTTTACGGTTGAGACATTGCTACTCCACCCACCCGGAGAAGCACACCTTCTTCCCCCACTGTATTTCTGTCTTTGTGTTTGTTTCTGATGCATCACGAGACCTAACCTCCCTTGAAGATCAGGCCTTGATGGGGAAGAAGATTTCACTTTTATTTAAACAAATCCTATTTACCATAATTGCAGATAATAACTAAAAAGAAGGGTACTACAGAACCTGAAAGTGAAACCCAGCCACAGTCCCCGGTTCTCTTGCACCCTCAGAGGACAGTGGCTCCATAATCCTGCCACAGAATGGTTGAGAGCACTGGGGCTTGGAGATAGCCAGGGTTAACTTGAAGGCCCCATTCTTGGACTTACTAACTGTAGGACCGTGAGTGATTTCCACAGCTCATTAAGCCCTGTTCTCTTTCTTTGCAAAATGGGAAGATCTTACTGTACCCGCCCCTCAGGCGCTTGTGTATGGTAAATGAAACAACTCCTCTAACAGGTTAACTAAGCAGAGTCTGGCATATGGGAAATGTTCAAGAATGGAGGCTAGTGTGGCTGTTGTCAAATGCAGACCGCATTTTGAACGACCTCTAAAGAGGATGCAGGACTTTTAAGTTTCACATCCAAACTCCGCGACCCATAACTATGTCAGTAACCTCTCTGAGCCTGTTTCCTCCTCTGCGACACCTGCTCCTGATATTATCCCACAGAGGCTGGGAAGATCAAACAGCCTTTGGCCAAAACAGGAAAGCAAACAAATGTTTGAGTTGTTTGTCTCAGTTTGTGGGCACATCTACCCCCAAGTCAGTCTTTGAGAAACAGGAAACTCTAGCAGCTCTGAGGGTGTAGAGGGATGGGAGTGGGTCATCAACCAAGAGGCTGAGGAATCAGAATCTGCCAGGCTCCTTCAACAAACTCTCACGTGATTGTGGCTGCGTGCACCTGACATAGAACCATAGTAGGTGTCTTGGTCACTGTTCTTTTGCTATGAAGCGATACCATGACCACGGCAACTCTTTTTTTTTTTTTAAGACAGGGTTTCTCTGTGTAACAGCCTTGACTGTCTTGGAACTTGCTTTGTAGACTAGGCTAGCCTTGAACTCACAGAGATCTGCCTGCCTCTGCTTCCCAAGTGCTAGAATTAAAGGTGTGCACCCCGACCCTTATAAAAGAAAGCATCTAATTGGGGGCTGGCTTACAGTTTCAGAGGCTTTGGCCATTGTCCTCATGGCAGGAAGCATGGCACTGGAGCAGCAGCTGATCTGCAGACAACAGCAGAGACTGGATCTGACATGGGCTTTTGACACCTCAAAGCCCACCCCCAGTGACACACCTTCTCCAACAAGGCCACACCCATTCAAGGCCGTGCCTCCTAATACCTCTAATCCTTTAAAGAGTTCCACTCCCTGGTAACTAAGTAAGCATTCAAATATATGAGCCTATGAGGGTCATTTTTATTCACACCACCACAGTAGGCAAATAGTGTGTGAAATGTGTGAAATGAATTATCTCTACACTGCTTCTAACAGTATCTGCATAATTCTGTTGTTCAATAAGTCAAAACTGCATTATTTCTTGGGGGAAATCTTTTCTAAAGAGCTTTTATTTATTTTCCCGACAATGTCATGCATGTCCATTGTACATTCTAACTACTGTCGCCACCCTCTTTTATCTCCTCCTGTCCGTCACTCCTCCCCTCCCCTACAAGTCTCTTCCCCCCATTCGTGTCTTTTTGTTTTGTTTTGTGACCCACCGAGTTGAACCAGGGCCATCTGGGTGACCACAGGCTTGGAACTGTCTTTTGGACCCTCATGCACTTCCTAACGGGCACGTAACTGAAGGTAACACCTAATGGTAGCCCACAGTTCAGCAGGGAATGCCAAGCAGGCCCCTCTCCTGGGAAGAATCTTTTTTATCTTTTCTATCAGTTCTTTGAGAATTTCCTACAATGGATTTTGATCATAATCACCCTTCCCCCAACTCCACCCAGATCTACCCCCTTCTCTCCCACCCATTTTGGTCTTCACCCATCAAGACCAATTTCTGCTACCTATGCACTCTTGGATGTATGGCCTTCCCCTGGAACACAGAAGCAATATATAAAAGTGTTTAAAACTCTCCCTCTCCCAGCAGCTATCAACAGCCAATAGCTTGGGGTGGGGCTTTATGTCTACTTCTCTGCTCTATGCTGGGCTTTGGTCTGGAATGAACTTGCATGGGGCTTGTGCATGCGGTCCTAAGTGCTGTGAGTTCATGTGTGTAGCTGTTATTATGTCCTATGTCCAGAGGCCACTGTCATGTCTTAGTCACCTCCGGCCTCTGGCTCTTACAGTCTTTCCACCATGTCTTCCACAGCGATCCCTGAGTCTTGGGAGCAGGGAACACGATAGAGCTATCCCACTTGGGGCCGAGCCTCCCACAGTCTCTTATTCTTTGTACCCTGGCCGGTTGTGAGTGTCTGTGTTAACTGTCATCTACTGCAAAGAGAAAGCTCTGAAGAGAGCTGGAAGATGCATTAACACGCCTCTGCACCATGTGGGTAGGCTAGAGGGCTCCTGGTGGGAATGGGTCTGAGTCCCTGTCAAGTAGCTGCAGGGTGACTTGGATGGGGGGTGGGGTTGGATCTTGATGCCATTGTTTAAATACTCAGACACCCACCCACATTCACATAGTGCTTCATCACTCTTGATATGGTGGGTCTAGGGAGTAGGCTTTGGTGCACTAAACCTCCAGTACCTCCTTCAAGGCCATTGCAAATTAATATGAATTCTAATCTCAGAACACATGCTTCCCATGAAAATACAGCTTCCTCCTCTAACCACATTCCTCATTAGAATTCCTGGATATCTTCTGTCTTATCCTTAAAATGGTGGGACTGTGTGTTGGGAGATTCAGGGAGAAGGGGCCCTGCAGGAAGAATCCCGAGGAACACAAATCTATTTGTCTAACTTCCTTTAGAATTTTCCCACACGATTATATCATAGTCAGGGACCAAGCCCAGAACTGAGTCCTAGACACAGCCCAGTGGAGTCCCATGTTTTTCTCCCCATGCCTAGGGGCCCATAGAGCAGGAATTGATTCCTGTGATGGACTCGGGCATTTGTGAGCCAAGACACATCAAATGCCCAACACACCCAAACCCTGATAGCCAAGCTTGAAATCCAGGGGAGTTTTAAGAGGAGTAACCACTTATTACTGTCAGCAATGACAGAGGAACTTTGACTCACAGTAGCTGCAGGTCACCCACACAGCAGACAATGAGTGAGTATGACCAGTCGCCTGGCACTGTGAGCAAGTACCAGTTTTTCTCTTCCGTCAACTTTGCCTTCTCAATTCAACTCATTCCACTGCTATCAGAATGTATTTTAAATGCAAATTTGATCCTCTGTTCCTGATCAATGAAGTTTTTACCTAGAGAGTGAAATTTCACCTTCCTGGACTTTTAAAATATGCCCAGTTTTATTGTTTGTTTCAATGTAGCCACTGCTGGTCATTCTCACCCCCCAATAGCAAATATGATTGCAAATGTTTGTGTACACACACACACACACACACACACAATACTCCAGAAATAAGGAACTAATTAACAACTTCCCAAAATACTCTATCCCCTCAACTTGCAAAATACTTCTATTAGTTCGGCCTACTTGCTTCCTAAAAATACCTGTAATTTATCTCCCAAACTAAACCAGATGTTATATTCTCCATGGGAATGCTTCTTAAAGTTAGTGTGCATTACTACTGCCTGGATCTGGTTAAAATGAAGATTTTTTTCAATAGGTAGAGATGAAGCCTTAGACTCTGCTCATGACCTGGCAATGTTGCTGCTGGCCCTTAGATGACAGTTGGAGAGATGAGGTGCCAGGAAATTTCGCCTGGGTCATCCTTGCTCAGACCAATTTCATCACTTTTCCCTAGAGTCTTCTCTGCTAGACAACACTTCCATTGTTGTCTTAACTGCTGTATTCTAATCTTACTTGATTGTGTGTCTGACTTCTCAGTTAGGAGCCTCTAGACTTCTTAGTTTCTGTGAGCATCTGTTTTTTTATTTTTATTTTTATTTTATTTTATTTTATTTTTCCCCGGATGCTAGGCAAGCGCTCTACCACTGAGCTAAATCCCTAACCCCTCTGTGAGCATCTGTACCCTGTGCTGAAAAAAAAAACCTTGATACTGTGTTGGGTGCATGTGACATGCCACTGAGGGTTAGGTAGTTTTTACTTGTGAAATACAAAACTGTTAGGTCTCAAAACAAATGGCTAACTGAGGTGCCTATTCAACATACCAAAGAGGACCTGGTCATCAGGTTCTCCCAGCATCCCTCAGTTTCTACCTGTTACAGAATATGGCTGGCATACCCCGCCCCTACCTAAACTTCTCCAGCCCAGGGGCTGAGCTGCCCTTCCCTACATAATCCAGCCATTTTGGTTACCCCGCCCTTTTTCATCTACTCTTTATTCTCCTTGTTCGCCCCTCTCCCTCCCCCTCTCCTCACACGGCCCTGCTCAGGGTCATGTCCACTCTGGACTCTCCCAGATGGCCCCGCTTCCCCTCTCTCTACTCATATCCCTCATATCTACAATAAACCTTCTCCTTCACCATACTAAGGAGCAGTCACGGCCTCCTTTTTCTTTCTTTCCTTTTCATTCAGAAACCATGTGACTTTTTTTTTTTTTTGTTTTTGTTTTTGTTTTTCGAGACAGGGTTTCTCTGTGTAGCTTTGCACCTTTCCTGGAACTCACTTGGTAGCCCAGGCTGGCCTTGAACTCACAGAGATCCACCTGCCTCTGCCTCCCGAGTGCTGGGATTAAAGGCGTGCGCCACCACTGCTCGGCGACTATTTTTATTTAAGCAAACATTGAGGTGTCAGCAATTTGGAACTCAAGCCACAGACCCTCTATTTGTAAAACATATAGCTTTATTTTTGCCATATGCAACTGTTGACTTGTGGCCTCTAGAGTGTTAGAATTCCTAGCCACTCCCCCAGCTACATGACCGCACATGCGCTGTCCAGTAGCCAGGCAAGATGCTTAGTCATCCCAGGGTCGTATGTCCTATGTAATCCATGCACTGTGTGATCACGTAATTTTTGAGCAGCGTGATCATGTAATCTATGCACATGCGAGGTATAGCTACGCAAACCCATCTGCGCATGTGCGGGGGGGGGGGGTGAGGGTAGGGGGAACCTATAAAAGTGGGTTCCATCTATTCCTTCCCTCTCTTTCTGCATGGTCATTCCACAGGCCTATGCACACCCCCTCTCTATTCCCTTAATAAACTCTTATAGTGGGTTTTGTCATACCTTGTGGCTTTTCTCGCATGGTAAAAACAGCACCGCTTAATAAACAACACAGAGGATAAGACATATATGCAGTATTTTTATCTTGAACATGAGCAATAAATACTCTCCTGATCCAGGCATAAATACATAGTCCTAAACATTACAAATTGCAAAATCTACAAAGTACAAACTGGAACCCAAACCTTTCATCAGAGGGATTCTTTGTGAATACAGAGCACCATTTGCAAAAATGTAAGAGAGAAACCAGCAGACGAGAATCCCATCTTCCCATGCAGGACACTGGAGAGGTGCACATATGTCTGTCAAAGCTTCTGTGGATCTGAGGTTAAGGAAGACAATACCACCATATGGGGGCCAGTCTTCTAAACCACACCACAGACATCTCTCAGTGCCAGTACATTTCTTCCGGGTTGAATGTCCCAGAAACTGTCTCTTAATTAAGGGTTCCCAAAAAGAGAATGCACAGTAGGCTTAGAAGTAAACAGGGATGATTGTGGGCCAGTGTAGGAAGATTGTTTTCTGAATGACAGAGTTTTATCTGGACACAGTAATTACAGCTGGAAGTGATACACTCGAGTCTCAAGCGAGCCAGAATACCATGCGACTTAGAAAGAGGGATCCGCAACTCTGATCATTTCTCTAGGAGCTGTATCTGAACACTAGGAGAATCAAGTGTGCCTGGCATCAGGGAATAGTCCTCCTTACAAGGGATCCAGCTGGAGGCTGGAGGGATAATTACAGGAAACACTTGGCAGGCACGGCCCAGTGAAAGCCCCTTTGAAGCTCTTGTATGAATGGCCTCAGGCAGTGTGACTCTGGAAGGCTGGGAGAAAGAAAGGGTTAATTCTGGGTGGCTTTGAAGTTGTGAACTCACATCCAGGTGATGATGCCGATGAAGAAAGAGAAGAGCCTAGAAGAGCCTATTTCAATTTGGAGGGTCCCACTGCGCACCCCAGTGGTCTATGCAGGAGCAACATCACTGGGTGGCGCTGTACTGCTTAAGGGCTGACTTCCCTCTCTTGTGTTAATCTGCTCAGCAATCCATTCTCAGTAGCAGGCAGTGTGGAAGAGAAATGAGGCTGCTCTGGAGTTATATTTGGGTGGTATTTCAATCTCTGTCCTTCCCAGTTCTGTCACTCGGGGCAGCTGTCTGGCCTTTTGAAAAGACTGAGTTCCACTTTCTGTAAAATATCAATGATATTGTGTCGTCGGGTTGGTATGAACTGTGATTCTCCAGGAATGGTCTGTAGCTCAGGATATATATGCATGTGACCCCTGTAAGTGCAGGTCAACCATAGACATCTTGTGCATTTTGGAAGCACCTCCCAGTTCTCGACTCTATTCCCTTCCAGATAGTCTGAACAAGGGCAAAAATTCTCCTTCTTTTGCTAGATCTTGAGAGCCTTGAAGTCTCAACCTTAAAACTGCTAAACTCCCAGGGCCTAAGAGAACCCCAAAGTCTCAAGACACACGGATCAGCACAGTGCTGCCCTCTCTTGGTTCAGGTGGGTAGTGCAGAGTGGATGCCGCTCCTGAGAGGCTGCAGTCACTGCCTCAGCGTTCTGCATGGAACAGGAGACCCAGTCACCCACATGGCTCACTACAAAACAGGGTCATTGGATCAGTAACGACTCAATACCTTGTCTTATACCTGTTGATTCCCCACCATCATAGGCCAATCTCAGACACACAATGGTCCAGCCATGGGGTTTGAATGGGTCATCCCACTCTACCCATCCAACGGAGCTCTCTATGCCCCATTACAGAGAGGTGGCAGTATGCTTTGAAACCTCGTGACATCCGGCCTCAGGCACAAGCAGCCACTCCACCTCATGTGCGGCAGGAAGTTGTGGTTGGTAGCCCCACAGTAGCAGAACCCCCTGGTTAATCACCTCTTGTATTTCTTAGAAAAAGAATGAGGCTTCCCATTCTTCCATCCATAAATGGGGATATTGTCTTGTTGGGTCAAATAAAAGGTCCCTTGAATATCTGACCTGTGATGAAAACAATAATAAAAAGAAGAATGTGGCCTACACCTGCTTCTCCCTATTGCTTCCGGGAGCAGGCGATGGAGCTTTGAGCTAGCATATGACAAGAGGCTAGGGTGGGGGGTGGACACACAGACATTGCTATGGTTGTAGTTCAGCCTTTGGCCCAGTGGCTGGTCCTCCAGCCTCTTCTAGGACGTGGCAGTCATAGCTGCACAGGGGCTGGCACCGCGGGCCAGGCACCTGTGGGGCTCCTGGGCTGGTGGCAGCTTTTAATGCTCTGGAAAAAGTTGTCCTTCACTCAGGATCCACGGCTGTGGCTGGTCAGTGAGTTCTTGCTAAAGTCCAGATTCTGCGATTTCAGCCAGCTGATTTAACAGCTGGGAGAAGGGTGGCCGGTCTTCTGGTTTCTGGAGAATAAGAGATCTCTGTGAGTTCCTCATAGCTGTGTGTCCTGGCTAAGTACAAAGCAGACCCAAATCCAATCGCAGCATCCTCTCTAAAATCTGTCCACACAAGCTGTCTTAGAGGCAGGATACCCTTACTGTCCATAGTCTGAGACCAGATGACCTAGTTTTAAATTCTCAGCCTCCCTTTTTTTTTTTTAAATGGAGATCAAACCCAGAGCCTTGACACACAATGCAGGTTATATCCATAGACACTTAATGCTCCCACTCGTTAGTTGTGTGAAACTGGACAGATGACTAACCCTCTCTGAACATCAGTTTTGCCATCTGTAAAAAGGAGATACAATATAACTCATAGGATTGCTCAGAGAATTAAGTAAATCATGCATTAAGATGTATCCTAATATTAGCGCTAAATAACAAAAAAGGCAACATTGATGTTTAAAGCTCACACAGTATGCATGGGAAATATATGAGGAAAATATACAATTCTGATACATCAGAGATGATTGAGCTCGACACCAGTGCCTTGCCACTTCTTTACAATGTGATCTGCAGATTCAATGCAATGTGAACCAAGCCTCCTGGCAAGTGATTTTGTGGTGTCAATGACCTGATTCTGAAACACAATGGAGAGGCCATTCTCAGAGAACTAATACAAGGAAGACAAAGAAAAGCGGAGTTGGGGGACTGGTACCACTCCACCTCAGGGCTTACTCTGAAGTTAGAGTACTCATGAGGGTGACATTGGTGACAGGATGAGCAATGGGCCAGGGGACAGACCCTGACCACAGCAAGCAGACAACACAGTGCTGTAACGGCACATCCCCACAGGAACCAGCAATCTGAGGAACAGATCTTGGGCTACTCACAAAAAGCAGACCTTAGTCTATTGTGGTGGTATTGTGTTCTCCAAAATATTGTGTACCCTAATAAACTTATCTGGTGTCAGAGAACAGAAAAGCCACTAGATACTTAGGATAGGCAGTGGTAGCACACGCCTTTAATCCTAGCATTCCAGAGGCAGAAATCCATCTGTTCAAGGATACAGCCAAGCATGGTGACTCACGCCTTTAATCCCAGGGAGTGGTGGTAGAAAGCAGAAAAGTATATAAGGTGTGAGGACCAGAAACTAGAAGCACTTGGCTGGTTAAGCTTTCAGGCTTTGGAGCAGCACAGTTCAGCTGAGATGCATTTGGATGAGGACTCAGAAGCTTCCAGTCTGAGGAAACAGGATCAGCTAAGAAGTTGGCCAGGTGAGGTTAGCTGTGGCTTGTTCTGTCTCTCTGATCTTCCAGTGTTCACCCCCAATAACTGGCCTCAGGTTTGATTTTATTAATAAGAACTTTTAAGATTCATGCTACAGTCTATCATGGACCTAAAGGTAAAAGGTGAAACTACAAGACAAGGGATTTGAAGAGGCAAATGGGTGAAATGGGGGAGGCAGCCTTGATTGGGGAGGAGAGAAGAAGTCGATAACAGGAAGAGCGACAGTGAGTAACACTAAGGATGTCTGGAAAAAGCCATCAGAAATCATAGTATTTATTTTACTAAAATTATATTCAATACATATGAGACTGTGTAGACATATATAGTTTAAAGGAAGTTATACCACTTGGGCTGACAACACTCCCCCCACCCCCACCAAGAACCCAAATACTAGGCATGAGAAACTCCCTATAGAGGTGTTGGTTGTGGGAGTCCAAGAGACCCCCACAAACAATATAGACTTGCCATTGCCCTTGGTTGCCTCCCGAGGGTTAAAGCCAAATGCCTACTGCTGAAGACACCATGCCCTTCGGACACAGGACCCTGCGGAGCCACGCTGGACCTGACTTGAAGGCGTCCTCCCTTAGGCCTAGCTCTCATTATATTGAAAGGTGCTATGCTATCTTCCCAGGGAGGGAAGCAGCTGACGGTCCTACCCTCTGGGATGCCTCCAGACCATAATGACTTTGAGCACGGCACACTGACCCTAAGGATGCACTACTGGCACTCATCACTTGGCCGTCACCTCCAGCTCTCCTATTAGACTTAAAGACTACTCCACAGGAGGAAACCCATGCCTGGTACTGGAAACTTACCCAACGCCCTGGGGCTAGTGAGGTCATAGATCCTAGGGAAGAACCTACTACTGCCACTTTATTGAACCAACGTAATTCCTAGTTGCCTTCTAAATATCTATCTTTATACCCACAGGTAAGTGTGTGGCTTTCTTTTACTGCTCATCAAGACCAAAAACAAAACCATCCGTTTGCAACAGATAGAGGCCATTACAGAAAACCACACGTGGTCAAATTCTGGGGACAAGTGTACAGCCCCAAATGACACACCCATAACACAACTCAAAAACATTGTGGAAGGGGATCAGTATGATTGTAAGAGCCAGAGGACCAGGAAATCGTTATGAGATGTGTCTCTAGAGATGGCAGGGAAGCTTTACCCATGATACCTCAACAATATGGCTGCCCAAACAAGACCTGAAGGAGTAGAACACCTGCAGACATGGAATAGACATTCCAATAGACATGGAAGGGGGAAATCTCACAGGACCCTACCCTAGACTGGGAACCACAAGCAATGAAGGGATGCTGAGAGTGGGAGAGATAGTCTTCCCCAGGGAGGAGCACTGCAAGTGGTTTTCCAAGACCAAGTGGTCATCCCTGAAATCTTATATATACAAAAAACATTAAGTGGACCAAGTAGGTTTGGTTTGTGTATTTATGCACACTTGTGTGTGAGTGTAGCAATCACAATTAAAAAGAGGTCATGATTTTGAGAGGGAGCAAAGAAGGAGGTATGAAAGGGATCGGAGGGAGGTAAAGGAAGGAGAAATATGATGTAATTATTTTTTTAATTTAAAAAATACAAAATTAATAAAATTAAATTTCCATGAGATCATCTGAGAAGAAATCTGGGCTTTGTGAGGAGTTGTTAGCTACAACTTCAAAGTACAATTCATGGAAAAAATGATGCTGAACTTTGTTAAAATCGGAACATTTCTGTCCTGTAAGAGGCACCATTGAGAGGGCCAGTGAGACGACTCAGCAGGCAAAGGCGGTCGCCACCAAGCCTGACCACCTGAGTTCGAGCCCTGGGACCCACAGGTGCAAAGTTAGAACCCACTCCTGCAATTGTCCTCTGGCCTCCAGAGGCAAAACACTAACAGTGTGTGTTCCTCCCCCATTCCTGTCTACATATATCCACAAAATAAAAAATGAATTTAAACGGTATTAGTAAGGGCTGAAGAGATGGATCAACGGTTAGCAGCACCTATGGGATCTGGGTTTGATTCCCAGCACCCACATGGCTGCTCCCAATCACCTGTAACTGCAGTTCCAGGGGATCCGATGCCCACTTCTGTCCTCTATGGAAACTGTATGCACATGGTGCACAGGCACATGTGTAGGCATATACATAACTTTTTTAAATAAAAAATTAAAGACATTATTAAGATAATGAAAAATAAACTGAAAATAGAAGGCCTGGAGAAAATATCTGCAAAACACATAATGATAAGGAACCTTGTAAAACCAACTATAGGAAATAAACAACCCTGCTGAATGGTGGGCAAAAGAACTGAGCAGGCACTTCATTAAGAATATAAGAGGTGGGAAATAAACATGAAAATATGCTCAACATGACAAGTCATTAAGAAATGTCAAATAAGACAACAGGAAATATAATTCTACCCTTCCTCTGTGAAAAAGGTGGATGTCCAACCCAACCAGTGCTGATGTATATAAGAAGCCTCAGGACTGAGTGTGGTGGCAGACATCTTTAATCCCTTCAGTTAGATGGCAGAAGCAGAGGCAAGTGGATCTCTGTGACTCCAAGGTCAGCTGAGTCTATCTGGTGAGTTCCAGGACAGCTAGGGCTACACAGTGCCAAACAAAACAAAACAAAACAAAACAAAAAACGCACCAGAAACACTCATCACTCATCATGGTAAGAATGAGAAAAGGATGTAGGAAGACAACCTGGCAGTGTTTCACGAAACTCAATCGTCTTACCATTTGCTCCAGCGACCACTCCTAGGCATTGACCCAACTGAGTTGAAGATTTATGTCTATTAGTAGATGCACATAAATGGATCCCTTTGCAGTAAACATTTATAGCAGATTTAAGCAAAATTGCTGGAAACCGAAAACTACTAAGATTTCCTTTAGTAATGGAGTATTATTCAACAATAACAAAATAAATAAGCAATAAAGACCAAGAGAACACACAAAGCAACGTTAAATGTATGTTACTAGTGGAAAGAGGCTAGTCTGAAAAGGCGACATTTGTATGATTCCAACCACGGGACCTTCTGGAAGAGGCAAAAACTAGGGCGATAGGAAAAGGATCAGTAGTTGCCAGGGTTTGGGGAGCGAAGGCAGAGACGAACAGAAGCATGGGAGAGTTTTAGGACAGTGAAACTCTTCTATATGATCCTATTGTGGCAGATATGTGGCATTACGTGTTTATCAAAATCTGTTGAACACTGCGGTACCAACAGTGAACCCTAACATAATCTATGAACTTTGGTCAACAATAATGTATCAGCAGTGTTTCTTTAAAAATGTTTGAAATGAACCAAATTCTTATAAAGTACTAATAAGCAAAGTAAACTGAGATGGAGGGGAAACATGGGAACTATTTGTACTCATTTTTTCTAGATACACAGAATTCTTAGATTTGTTAGAAAAAATTAACAAAGATAGTTGAGGTGACTTTCTTAGAGCAACCCACACCCACACTCTTGGGTGTGCCCTTCCTGAGCATCCTCTCCTCCATGTAACATGTGTGCATAAGATCTATAGGAAAGGTGTCTTTTAATGAATTCCACTTCATAAAAAAAAAATAGCTAAAAGAGGCCAGGTGGTGGTGGCACAAGCCTTTAATACCAGCACTCTGAAGGCAGAGGCAGGCAGATCTCTGAGTCTGAAGCCAGCCTGGTCTACATAGAGAGTTCCAGGACAGCCAGGACTACATAGAGAAACCCTGTCTTGAAACCGCACCCCCACAAACAGCTAGAAAGAAAAAAAAAATTGCCAAATAAATATCAGCTACTATTATTCTTTCAGTATTCAAGATTTCTTTCAATGAATAAGATTTGTTTTGTGTTTTTGTTTTATCTTTATTTCTTTGTTTCTGGTCTTAAATTCTCTGCGAACTTTTTTTTTTAAAAGAGACTAAGCATTATTTGTCTTCTAAGTCAAAGAAAGGAGGTTTGGAGCAATGTAGGAGGTTAATGGTAAGAAATGGTTAGGGCTGAGATTGCACTTGAGTCTACTAGACTTTTTGAGATTCTGCCTTGTTGTTCTTAAAGAATCTGAGGGTCTTTAAAAAAGATTATCCCATTTACGGCTACACAGTCAAAGAAAATGATGTCAGTATAGTAAAGAAATATATGCTTGCTAATGTTTTTGGTAGCACATTTCACAATAGCTAAGATAGAGAGTATCAACTTAGGTACCCATCAGCAGAACTTTAGTCAGCAAAATGAATAGATAAACTAATTATATATAGGTGTGTGTGTATACATACATATATATACTTATATATGATTATATATATGTGTATACATACATACACACATATATACATACATATATATATATAGATAGATAGATAGATATGATGGAATTTTATTTGGTAAAAAGAAGAACAAATTCCTGTCATTTGTTGCAATGTGGGTGAAATTGGAGGCTATTACCCTGAGTGAAAGGTCAGGCACAAGAAGAAGTTCGTATTCTCTATTATATGCAGAAGTAAGAAAAGTCAACGTGAAAGCAGAACAGTGATTCCCAGAGACTGGGAGGCCGGGAAATAAGCACTAAACTGCTGTCAGATAAAGGAGGAAGTTCTTGTGTTGGACAGCCCAGTGGGAAGCTGCAGCCCACTAGCTGCACTGTATGAGTGGTTAGAAGAGAGGGGGCTCACAGGCTCCAAGCATGACATAATGATGATAATAAACGACTTGGACTCTGTCACCCCCATGTTCAGTACACATTGATCACCACATATTAAAGTATCATACCGTACTCCATATGGATGTGTAATAAAAACCTAATTATACATCTACATAGATACAAATCCTGCTTGTTTATTATGGTCATCCTTGGTCCTCATCCTCCTAGGACATGTCCTTTCCCTTGTGATAGAGGCCCTGAAAATGTGTGCGATGATACAGGGTGGACCACCTCTTGTTCTCACCTCCTTCCAGCAATGATTCATGATCTGGTAGATGTGAGAGGAGGCCAGGCGGGGCTTGTACAACCGAAAGCCAGTGCTGATGTCTTCCACGACCTCTGAGTTGCTTCGGTTTTCATATGGGATTTTACCTTCACTGAAGACTTCCCACATGAGCACACCTAGAAGCAACAGTGAACAGAGCAACAGCTAAGGGTAAAGGGCACAAGTACCAAAGAGACTCACCCAGAAGAGACAAAGTCCTTGGAGTTAGCATTCAAGTTCACCCTGTAGACATCCAGAAGTACAGTATCCAGCCCACTTGAGGCTTTTCGGGCCTTCTCTTATGTTCTATTTTAAAGGATTTATTTTTTACTTATGTGTATGTGTGTGTGTGTATGTTTATATGAACATATGCCATGTGTGTTAGGTGCTTAAAGATTCTAGAAGAGACTACCAGATCTTCTGGAGAGGTTGTGAGGTGTATATGAAACAAATGAATTTATATCTAGACTTGGGTTTCATTTCCAAGCTCTCTCCCTCTACCCCCCTCTCTCCAGAGCTATAAATACATAACATCTATGCAAATATCCCAGAATCTAAAGTCTAAACCGTTTTTGCTGTCAGGCATTTTATAAGTGGAATCTTGGACTGTAGAGACTGAGGAGAGCGCATCTTCTGGTGGTATGTTACCCACCTCTGCCATGCACAGGCAGGCTGTCCCAGCTTTGCCTTTATCATGTACTGACAGAACATGGCCTCCCAAGGAAAGGAGGTTGCTGATGCCCTAACCAGAGCTTTGCAAGGGGTAAGTCCAGAGGACTGTGGGACGGAGTTTCCCAGAGTCTGATCTCCAAACACCCAAATAAAAATCAGCTCCTAAACTTGTTCAAGTGGCAGACTTTTGAACCCCATCCCCAAACCCCTCTCCCAGGGTCACTGTCCTGCAGGCTCCTCTGAGGCACCCGAGGACCTGGAAATTCAGAATCTGACTATGAGGAAGACTTCTCAGTATTCCAAGATGCCAGGACTTCTAGTGAGATGTCTTTTGAAAGTGAGTTGTTGCTGCTGAAGCACAGTTTTGGGGTGAATGCTTTAATATGAATCTTCTGAAGCATGGATGAGGCAGAGTTCATACAAGCTACTGACTTGTTCAAGAACCAATTAGGGTGAAAAGCACAGACTTTATATATGGCAAAGCCCCTTGGGCTGAGGCAGGCAGGGGGCTCTCAGGCTGCAGGGTTGCTGTGGTTTGCACATGCTGCTACTGATTTCTTTTCTTTCTTTTTTCTTTCCTCCCTCCTTTCCTTCCTTCCTCCATCCGGTGAAACAGTGGTTCTCTGTGTGACCCTGGCTGTCCTAGAACTCACTCTGTAGGCCAAGCTGGTCTTGAACTCAGAGATCCACCTGTCTCTGCCTCCAAGGAGCTGGGACTAAAGACGTGCGTCACCATGCTCAGGTGCTGCTATCTGTTCCTGCTCTCCACCTATCTGTCTCTCAGCCTCATTCCTGGACTTCCTTCAAATCACGCATCTCGGGAAGGGATGCATTTTAGACTAATCTTCTGGAGAACAGCAGACCATCCCCTGGCTGACATGATACGATGCCACAGACTCTGTTCTGAGTCTGCAGGTGGAGGTACAGGTAAGGCTAGCTCTCTGAGCATCTTTGTGAGGCCCTGCCCTGGCAGTGTCATTAGCCCCATCACCCGCGGAGAGACGGCCACACCCGGCCACGCACCGTCCTAGCCGTCCTCTGGACTTGTGGACAGTTGCGCAAGGATGACGGCAGAACAGTTTCCTCCCAAGTTGATTCTGTAACTTCTACCCAGTTAACAGAGTAAAAGCCAAGCCCAGAGATGGGGCTGAATTAAGGAACAGATCAGAAAGATTCCTAATTAGTAAGTTCTGGGCTCTTGGGAACAGGTATTCTAAAGTGTGAGGAAAATCCCATCACTGGTTCTTATCCTGGGATAGGTGCTTAGCCAGCATCTCTCTCTCTTGTGCCACTGAGGTTTGTGCCCCAGTAAACCTTTCATACAGAATGGCAAGGTCAACCTGAAGCAATTTCTCCCCCAAGTTCCCTCTTTACAGCTGCCATCATATCATAGAGCTTATTTGGTACCGTTTCATGCACACTGGTATGTGCAGAAATATGACTTAGGCTGACATCAGACCCAGCAAGTCACTTAGCCTTTCCCACGTGCTGACACCATCGATCCATCCATCCATTCATTCAGTAGAGCCCACCAACCGTAACTGCCTTTAGAACAGTTCCTAACTTAGTAACTCCTGTTCTCTGGGCATAGCTGAGTTTTTACACTTTCTGGTCCCTGTCAGGGACACAGCTTCGTGCGTATTTGAATGGAGACATTTGTTCAAGAGTTACCTCCTAGGAAGGCCTTTCGAGACCATGCTAGTTAAGACAGACCATTCTTCCACCCTAAATGCTCTCTGTACTGTTGCTCTTTTACTGGATTCCTAGTACCAACAGACCCAAACTTGACTGAATCTTCTATCTGCTAGCTTGTGTGATAGCTGTCTGTCTCCTCTCCTGAAAAGTTTAGCTTCAGGAGGGCAGAACTCTTGCTCCTCAGTGCCGTGAGTAGCCCTGGAATATAACAGACACCCAGGAAACCATTGTTGAGTAACAAATGCTTACTGAGGATTAAGCATGAGAATGCAATGTTGGACACAGGATGGTCCTGCCTTCCAAGGCTTCATATTCTAATCTCCAGACTCCTCCAGCTCTCCAGCCCACAGAAGCCACCACAAGACTCTTTCCCCACTATTACCTTTAATTTCTTCGCTGTTTCAAAGATTTCTAGAAACAAATGCAATAATAACAGCCCCATTTGAACATTTCAAGCTGATTTCACACAGGCCCTCAGTGGGTTCTTTCTCCATACAGGGGCCAGAACAAAGTAGAATTGTTTACGTTTGAGAAAGAAATAGCTGGTCCACATTTCCAGATCACACAGGGGTGGGCTAAGGATGACACTCACCAAAGGACCACACATCCGACTTGCTGCTATAGCGACTGAAAGAGAACACTTCTGGGGATGCCCACTTCACTGGGAATTTGGTGCCTGTGGAGCTGGTGTACTGATCATCAAGGACGAACCTGGGAAGAGGTGAGGAAGAGGTCAGGACACTTCACGGCTGCGTGTCATTCCTGAGAGTCTGCTGAAACCACGTCCCTGTGTTACCTTGTCATCCCAAAGTCGGACACCTTGATGACTTGGTTTTCTCCCACCAAGCAGTTTCTGGCGGCCTAGAGTAGAGACAGGTAGGCAAAAGAAAAATGAAGCTGTGGGTGGACAGCCAGCAGTGGAGGTCTCCCATCACGTTTTCTGTAGCTGCACAAAGGCACTGCAGAGCCTTTCAGAGGTCAAGCATCACCCCAACCTTGCTGAGCTAGCAGGGAATTCAGCTAGCTCGCTGGAGTGTGCAAACCCCTTTACCAGGATGAGGAGTTTAATCTTCATTCCTAACTTAGAGAAATCCAGTGTTGTCCAGCCAGGGATCCACTGGAATGCCACCTGATGTGGTCGGCAGTGCTGACACTGGGGCCGACTGCAGCGTCTCCCAAGTGACTAGCATGAAAGCGTTCAGAAGCTCATCCTCTTAACTTTACCCTAAACAGGGGGAGTGCTGGCCACCCTCAGTATCCCAGAAGGTAGTCTTGGAAGAGCCCTGGGAGACAAGAGACTAGGTGGGTCTCACACTTGTTCCCAAGGGGACTTAAATGAATATTCATGATCCCCCCACCATCAGAGGTTCCCAGGCTGTCTCTCAGACTATCTAGTGCAAAACTGTGCTTCAGGTCAAGCGCCCATCAGAGAGAGAAGGGGTAAAGCAAAGGTGGTATGTATAGACATTGGGGGCAGCCGGGCGTTGGTGGCGCACGCCTTTAATCCCAGCACTCGGGAGGCAGAGGCAGGCGGATCTCTGTGAGTTCGAGGCCAGCCTGGTCTCCCAAGCGAGTTCCAGGAAAGGCGCAAAGCTACACAGAGAAACCCTGTCTAAAAAAACAAAAAAAAAAAAAAAAAAAAAAAGACATTGGGGGTAGGGGGTGGTAGTGTGGCGGTTATCCAACCCTAAGGAGGATGAGATGCCATGAGTTCCTGGAACCGGGGATCATCAGGTTAAGTGGAACAGCAACCCTTAAGGACAAACAGCATGGTTGTTTTTTTTTTTTTAATCTCATATATAGGATCTAGATTAAGAAATAAATAAATAAAATGTGCAGGCAGAAGTGGAACTCTTTGTGAAGAAGAAGGGAGCTGGTGAGATCACGGACAAAAGACGGTACAGGAGAGCAGAATATGATCAAAGCATAAAATATATGCATAGGAAAAGTCAGAAGGGAATCCATTACTTTGTACAATTAACAAATGTAAATAATATGTTTTACAAAGCAAAACTGTCCTTGCCCACGTCCTTCATTTTTCCAGGGGGAAACTGAGGCACAGGGAAGCTAATAAGGAGTGGTTGTAAGTTCCACTTTGGAAGAATGTGAACTGAAACTCAGAGCGCATGTCAGAAGAAGGGCTGGGGTGTAGTTCAGGTCTGAGCACCCCTGAAACACTTCCCTACTAGGGACCTCCTGAAGTGACTGGAGTAAGCAGAAGCTGAGAGGAGGGAAGGCCACGTGGGGCATGTCACTTAGTGAAGCTCTCTGAGTCTTGGTAGTGCTACATTTCAGGGGAATATGCTCCTTTGTCCTGTACTCGCAGGTGTTGGCCCCGTCCTGTCCCGTGTTCCCCTCCCCCCCCATACCAGGTCTCTGTGGATGACGCACGCCTTTTCCAGGTAGGCCATGCCCTCACACACATCCAGGCACATGCCCAGCAGGGTCTCTGCAGCAAAGAGTCCCCGCTGACTTCGCAGGTAATCTGACAGGCAGCCGTGCTCCATGAACTCAAACACCAGGCAGATGGGGGCTTGCTCCAGGCACACCCCGTAGAGCTGGACCAGTTTGGGGTGAGAGAGTTTCCTGGAAGAAAAAGGCAAGAGACAAGATGACCCGAATTCAGTCTTCCAAAAGTGCCGCAGACGTGCGGCACTAAGGCAGATAAAGTCATCTCTCCCAGCTCATGGCTTTGAGAACAGAAGCAAACCCCAAACCCAAACCAAAGATGATCATGGAGCCTGAGGACAGCAGGGAGTCTGCCGGTATGAATGGACAGAGGCCAGTGTGGGCCAGCGGAGAGATGGATGAGAGAGGAGACGGGAGGGCTAGACCATATAGCAGGTCCTCTAGCTGAATCCTGCCACCCTCCCGCTCTCTGTGTATGTGTAGGCCACTGGTTAACCGTGTGTGTGTGTGTGTGTGTGTGTGTGTGTGTGTGTGTGTGTGTGTGTGTGTGTGTGTATGTAGGCCAAAGGTCAACCATGGGTGTTCGTGTTCTTGTGGCACTGTCAACCTTTTCTTTTTAAATTTTTTTTCTTTTCTTGAAAACAGATTTTTTTTTCCCCTCACATGATATATCCTGGTTACGGTTTCTCCTCCCTCTACTCCCTCCCATTCTTCCCCACCTCTCCTCCCATCTGGGTCCACTCCCTTTCTGTCTTTCACTAGAAAACAGACAGGCTTCTAAGGGATAATAATAAAATACACTAAGATAAACAAAAAACCAACAGATTAGAGTTGGACATCACACAAACAGAGAGGAAAGGGCCCAAGCAAAGGCACAAGAGTCAGATACCACTCGTCCACACACCCCGGAATCCCATAAAAAGACTCAAGTGGAAGCCACAGTATCTATGTAGAGGAGGTGGTGCGGACTCAGACGGGACCTGTGCTAGCTGCCTCAGTCTCTGTGACCCCCCATGAGCTTTGCTCACGCTGATTCAGAGGGCCTTGTTTGCTTTTTATGGCAGCAGTATGTACGTGTACCACGTGCGTGCCACGCTGATCTCTTGTTACAGACGGTTGTGAGCTACAAGTGCTCTTAACCACCGAGTCATCTCTCCATCCCCCGCCTTTTTATTTTTTGAAAGAGGATCTCACTGGCCTGAAGCTAGCCAAGTAGGCTAGGCTGGCCAGCAAGCCCAGCATCTGCCTGTCTCCATCTCCCCAACACTAGGACCCCAAGTACAAGCCACCATACCATCCATACCATGCCCAGCTTTTTCTTTTTCTTCTTTTTCTTTGGTATAACATGGTTTCTGTAGATTGAACTCAGGTCTTGGTACTTATCCAGCCAGCACTTTACCAACTGACCCCTAACGAGGTTCTTTTTTTTTTTTTTTTTTTTTTTTCCCTGTGCGGTAGGATTCTACTACTGGGGCATGACAAACAGAGTGGAGTTGCATGAACACAGCCCAGGGCCTCCCCCCCAGGATGCCTGCCTGCACACCCCTGCTTGAACTCACATCATGACTTCGGCCTCCTCAATAAAGTCCTCCTCTGACATCGCCCCTTCCTGAATGGTCTTGATGGCCACCTTGTCCTTGTTGAGCCAGTAGCCAAGATGCACCAGCCCAAACTGCCCGCTGCCAATCTCCTGCACAAAAGTTAGCTCTGAGGGGTGGATCACCCACTTCCCTGGAACAGAGAAAGAGCGGAAGGGAGTGCTTTTAGAGTAGGCAATCAATAAGGCAGAGGACTCTCACAAACATATACAGTCCTATCTCGCCTAGGGTTACTAGAACTCAAAAATGGCTTAGACTATTACAGGCAATTACTGTAACATAGGATATATTTTTGAAACAGTCAAAATGTGGGAGGGGAGCATGGAAAGAAAAGGAAGATGAGGTAAAGTATGATAAAGAATGTAAATAAAAGGATCATTATAAGGTCCCAACCTTTTAAATTTAATTTTATTTTTTAAGCATATTTTTTTTTCTCTTGAGAGAGTCTTGCTGAGTCTTGTTATGTAGCCCAGGCTTGCCAGGAAGTCACCATCTAGCCCAGACTGTCCTCAAACTTGTAAT
>CABHPP010128332.1:27174-37856 GCA_902168425.1 Peromyscus attwateri
CTCTCTCTCTCTCTCTCTCTCTCTCTCTCTCTCTCTCTCTCTCTCTCGGCGCTAAGGCTGAGGGGAAGTGCCGAGACTGAAGGCAGAGAGTAGACAGAGCCACTGAAGAGCTGATATTGCACCTTAATGTTCAATCAAAAGAAAAAAATCACACCTCCCGGCTAGGCAGAGGGCTGGATTATTAAAGGAGCTGTCAGCTGAAGAACTGACAGAAGATTCTTTCTCATGTTCCTAAACTAATTTAAGACACATAATCACTTGAGTGCCCCCTGGAGAGGTTCTGATTGGATAGGCCTGGAGTTCAGGAGCTTTATTTGGGGTGGGGGTTGATGCTTTTTACGTTTATGTGCATGCTCTTGCATGAGTTTATATACAGGGGCCTGCAGAGGCCAGAAGAGGGAACTGGATCCCCTGTGACCTGCCATTTGGGTGCTGGGAATTGAACCTGGGTCCTCTGCAAGAACAGTAAGCATTCTTAGCCATCAAAGTCTGTGTTTTCAAAGTTTCCCCAAGGATACGCATGACCAGCTAGGTTCCTAGATGTGGATGGTAACTTAAAAACACAGAGTAAGCATTTGGTGAACTCACTGATGCAGCGAGTAGACTTGGCGTAACTACTTTGTGCTAGATACAATTTGGGGTATCTAAGCATAGTAGGGACAAGGTAAAATGGAGAAATACACATAGGCCATGACCTAGAAGCTATAGTTAATAACAGGAGAAATGAACGCAATGCACCTCCTAAGAGTCATATACTTATTAGACAAGACGACGCTGAGGACACCGGAGAAAGAACACTATTGAGTCAGATAGCAAACATACAAAGAAGAAGAAAAATCTTATCCCATTCTAACTTCAGAGAACCCCGACTAAAGCATGTAGTTTGTAAAGTAAAGTCAAGTTTGCCTTCAGACTTACTTAAGAAGGAAGAGAGTTATTTGGTAAGTGAATTTAAAATGTTAGCAAGAAAGAATGTCTCAATAGCCTAAGCAAGCAAATATTTTTTATTACCTTAAATAAAATAAAATAAAATCTGCTCAACAACAAGAATTGCTTTCGTGTGTCATTAATGCGGCTGTTTAAAGCTCTCCACTGACTTTACTATGGATGCAATGGAACGTAACACCCTTGTTTAAAAAGCATAATGCAGGGGCTTGTGTGCTCTTTGTAGCTAGTTCTTATGACTCAAGTTTTACTGTTTACCAGCAATACAGGGTGAGGAATGAGGTGAGCTGGCTACATATGCATCCTAAGCTCCGTTCAAGAAAATATAGTAGCCAGGCAAGGTGGTATATACCTTTAAGCCCAGCATTCAGGAGGCAGAGGCAGGTGGATCTCTGTGAGTTTGAGGCCAGCCTGGTCTACAGAGTGAGTTCCAGGACAGCCAGGGCAGTTATACAGAGAAACTTGGTCTCCAAAAACAGAAACAAACAAACAAACAAAGGTTCCCAAGAATTACTTTTGGAACACCTGTTTCTGCAGAGCTACCATGGACTCTTAGAATCTGTATTTGTATTATATTTATATTGTTTGTGTGGGGTGGGATGTATGTACCATGGTATGCATATGGAGGTCAGAGGACAACCATGGGAGTCAGGTCTCTCCCTCTCCATGCAGGTTCTGGGTACTGAACTCAGGTTGTCAGTCTTGATGGCAAGATTTTTTACCCACTAAGCCATCCCACAGCCCCCTGAGAATCTGCATTTTAAACACCTGTAGCAATTCGGATATGAGGTCTGTTGGGAACCACAGGAAATGGTTAATTGCTTAGAACCAAGGAGAACCAAGTATCCCAGAAGGACTCGGCTGGTTCCTCTCCCTCTGGGTACACTTCCAGCTCCTTTGATCTTGGCCTCCCTTCTACTCGCCTCTAACTCTTTACTGAGTCTTGGTTCCCAGTGGGGTCCAGATGCAATGGCAGTGACTGCGTGCACAGGGCCGGGAGCACACAGGGGCAGCATGCATGGGGTAACAGATCATTGGCATCCTGATATAATCTGATGTTCAATTTGTCCTTACTGACACATGGGGGCCCAGAAGGCAGAGGAGAAATGCCTACAGTCACCGCTCAGTTGATAGCAGAACAGAGGTACCCATCCCATCCCATTATGCTTCCTTTCTTCTCATTCTTCTTTCCCTAACTCTGAGATCCCCGGGTAAGGTCAGTCCATCTGCCAGACGGCCTGGCTTCCGACAAGAAAGGAGAGAACTGTCACATTCCTGTAAATGACAGCCCCTTCAGGCAGAACCTGATCTCAGCGCAGCAGAGACAGGCAAAGCAGAGCAGCCCTGAGGCCACTCAGGGTCAAGACACAGCAGCAGCAACTGTTAGCAGAGGCCTGTGGCCTCCCCAGCTTTCCTCTCCTGTGCCTTCTAACTCTTATAGTCCCCAGAATATTTGTCCTCAGACTGGAAAGCCATTGCTAAACCAACGCAGGAACCTACCCCATCAGCATAACCACAACATGGCTGGAAAGGACTCAATTTCTTTTTAGTCACTAGACAGATGAAGGAGACTCACCGTGTCCAAGAGAAGTTTTTCAGCTTTGTCTCGGCTGATGTTTTTATTGTACCACCTGAAAGCCAAAAACAAGTCCTGTGTCATAGTTTGAAAATTCCATTGCTTATTTATAAAAGGTAATACTTGAAAATCACGTGTTCGCTTTCTGTTTCTATCAGTGTTTTCAAACTCAAAAGGAAAGCCATGGTTATTTCCAGGAGAAGAAAAAAAAAATGAAGCAAGAGTTGGCACAATACTGGTAGCTGTTAAAGTGGAGTTTCAGGGCTTTCTTTATGCTATGCTCTCTACTTTTGTAAAAGTTGGGAAATTTCCATGAGTGTTGTAGGAAACATTCATCTCCCCCATTTCATATGTCAGTGGGTGGCTGTAAGTAGGAGGGTGTTAGGCAGTCATAAAAGACGTTAATACTAATTTGCAAGTTTAGCAAATATCCTTTGAAAACAGTTGCCACATTTTCTTCTTAAGACTGGACCTCTAGACTTTGCAAAGTTTTTGTAATTGATGATTGTAATTAATTAATAGCAAAAAAAACAGGAATAATTTTTAAGAATGAAGTTTTTGAATGTTACTACCATGCTGAGACATATCCTGACCATCCTAATCACTTAGATAAGATAAAGTATGGTGGGGGAGGAAGGGGGGTTAAAAAGAAGAAAGACAGGAAATGGCCATGCAGGCTAGTCAATGTTCACACATTTGTGTACGTGCAGGATGGTCAGTAGCTCATGTGGATATGCAGACATGCAAGTTGGTCAATAGTCTCGTGTGGTGTGCAGACTGACCATGTCTCTCCTTCAGCCCCTTCCTTGCCCATCCCTTCTCATTCTAGCCATTAATGGTAGTTTAAAGTATCCAATCAAATATATGCAACCATATATAAGATACAAAGAAGCCCAAAATGAAGAAAAGTCTCAGTCCTCTAACATTCAGAGCTCTCTAGCACTTGGATAATAATTCCCTAGAAGCCTGAAGGACAGTATAATAAACTGCTTCCTGGTAAAGGGAGCCTACAGGGATTCATTTCTGGACCAAAAAGCCAACAACAAAAGTAGAAGAATCATCAGCTGACAATTTGTTTTGGAAATTAATAAACATGACAGAGGCTCCAGGTGGGGAAGGAATAGTATCTATGAAACTTGTTTGAGCACATCCAAGAATAAGTGAACCAGGGGATTCCTTTGAGCTTTTAAAACACAGTATGGAAGAGCAGACTGTACACCTCCATGGGCTCCCAGAGATAAGCTGATGGCTGACAAGCATGCTTCATCACATCCAAGCCCCAAGCAATGCGTATGGGTTACTAGAGCTGTGCATGTAAAGTGTGAAACAAGTCTGGGTTCAGTGGACAACAGTGTCACTGTCATAGAGTGAGGTCTACTTGAGTTCAGTACACAGGGAGTGAAGAGGAATGTCTGTAGTGTAGTGTTTTGCCTGCCTCGGTTTTGTCTGATTCTTCCTTTACCAGAGGAGGGATCAGAGTTCAAATGGGGCGAGTAGCCTCTCCTCTTCAGTTTTGCTGTTCTGTGATTTCAGCTGCCACAGTCAACCCATGGCCCCACAAAATGCTAAAAGGACAATTCTAGAAATTAACTACCATAAGTTATGAGTAGCATGATGAAATCTCATGGTGATCATCTAGGATATAAGTCATCCAAGAGACAACATATTGCTTACATACACTACCTACTAGTCATTTGGTAGCTGTGTGGGTTATCAGATAGACTGCCACATATTGCTGTGTCTGTATTAAGTGGCTCTTACTTTACGTAAGAGTGGTTATGATGGCAATTCTATCATAGTATATTATTATCAGTTCTGTTCCCTCACCGGCCATTAGTGTTAATCTCTCAATGTATCTAACTTAAAGTAAACCCTACCACAGGCTGTATATAGAGGGAAAAGCACAGTGTATACTGAGTTCAGAACTACTCGCAATTTCAGGATACACTGTAGGTCATGGAACACACCCCCAGGAATCATAGGCTCCTGCAACTTGTCCAAAGTCCTGCCTCTAAAGCAAGGCAGGACCCCTGAATCCAGTAGACTACTAATCCATGATTCTCTTACCACGTGATGTATTTTTGAGCTGTTATGCAAAAGTCACATGAAAGCAGTAAAAATTAAGTTAAAGAACAAAAAGTCTGGCTAGCTCTTTTATGTCTAGCCATATATTAAATATCAGAATGTTTTCTTATGTTATATTATTTTCTAGCTGGGATTCCATAACCCAGGAGATACAAGCTGGCAGTGCATGGTACAAACTGGTTCATAGACCATGTGGTTTTTATAAAGAAAATGACTGAAAATTCTGTTAGGTTAGAGATATACATTTTTACTTGTCCCCAGGGTTCCTTCCATCAATTCCCTACTGCTGTTTATTTGGTTGAGGCTTTGAATTTGCTTCTTGAATCATAAACAAAGGGATTTTGGTTAAATGCCAAAACAAATACAGCCAAGTAGTCATTTGAAATAACTAATTTTTTCCATCAAAGGCATTGGCTATAAAGCAATTATTTCAGCTAAGCATCTCTCATCTATTTCATCTCAGCACAAACATTCTTGGAAAAGATGAATCATCTCTCAGCCCAGGGAAGGGCTATTCACACATATTTGATCAACGTGCTGAGAGACACGTTTAAGAAAACGATAGTACTTGGTTATCAGCATTTATTCAGATTGCAAAAACCACTACCTTGGTCACACTGAACTAGCAAGAATCCTAATGGGCTAGCGGAAGTTCTGGTTATCTTATACTCTTCTAAGGAGTTTTATATTTAGCGAGTACTAATTTATTTATTTACTTATTTTTTATTGGGGCATTTATTTCATCTTCAGGTTACAGGCCATCATCAAGGGAAGCCAAGGCAGGACCTCTAGGGAGGAGCTTGAAGCAGAAACGATAGAGGAACACTGCTTACTAGCTTATTCCCAGGCTCACAGTTAGCTACCTTCTTTTTTTCTTCCCCTTTCTTTTTGTTGTATTTGAGATTATAATTTAATTAAAACATTCCTCTCTTCCCTTTCCTTCGTCCGAACCCTTCCACATACCCCTCCCTGATCTCTCTCAAAACCAAAGTCTTTTTTTCACTAACTGTTATTGCACTGAATCCTAAACATAACCTGTTCCGTCTGTATAACGCTACCTGTATGTGTGCTTTCAGAGCTGACCCTTTGGCACTGGACAACCAATTGGTGTGTTCTTTCTTTGGTTGCCTGTAGTTCTTTGTATAGGGCTAAGGCCTGGTGGGCTTCTCTCCATCCAGCTTGGCATGTCCATGGCATCCTTGTCCAGCTCACAGCTGGGCAGTTGTGTGGGGAGGACTTTATGGGTGTGGCTTCTGACATTATTAGGAGACACAATCTCAAAGCAAACCCCCCAATCCTCTGGCTCTTACCATCTTTCTGTCCCATCTCCTACAACATTGCCTGCACCTTAGGTAGGGGAGATGTACCCATTGGGAGGGACTGGGGTCCACACCTCTGCATTTCAGAGCAAGACAGCCCAGCTAATAAAAGCGATTGCTGCGACAGTTCATCCCTGGAACACCGAGGTGGAAGGAAAAAGCCAACTCCAGAAAGCTGTCCCCTGACCTCCACACGTCCTTCACGGCACATGCAAGCACACTCTCTCTCTCACACACACACAATAATAACAAAATTCAAAAAAATTTCAAACTTATAGAAAAGTTATAAAACAGTATAAAGGAACTCCCATTGACCCTTTTCCCAGATGAACCAGTGGCTGAAAGCGTATATATTTACTATTCTCTCTAGATAATTTAGGCATATGGATGGATATATTTAATTATTTTATTTATTTACTTATTATTGTGCACGTAGGATATGTGTGTGTGTGTGTAGGTCAGAGGACACCTTTGTGGAGCTACTTCTGTCTTCTCACCTTTATGCACATGTGGGAATTAAACTCAGTCTTTGGTGCACAGCTCACACTTTATACATTGAGCCGTCTCATCAGCCCTGGTACATTTTTCCTGTACTTCTTGAGAGTAGACTTTTACTCCTAAGTACTCAGTGAGCTGTTTACTATTATATCAATATCAATTTAATAATGAATTTTAATATCCATATATATTGTCTAATTTCAGACTTTATCAAAATTGTATTACTTTTCCCAATACTGTGTTGGGAACAAAACATTTTTATGGTTCTAAGTCCAATCCAGGATTACTTATGCATTTAGTTACTATATTCCTTAGCTTCCTTTAACAGGGACCAATTTTTCAACTTTTTGTGGTTTTCATCATACTTAATTGTTTTTTAAGATTAAAGGCCATTTATTTTATGGAATATTCCTTAATTTGGACTTGCTACTGTATCCTCATGACTAAATTCATACTGTATATGTTTTGGAGCAGGGATAATGGACAATATTTTGGATGAATGTCTACCATTTATCTCTATTTTGTAGTTACAATTGCTTTAGGAAGGGATAACTTTGAGTCCAAAAAAAACCTTTGTTACATTTATTACATTTCACTCCTTGGTTGTGACATTCATTGATTTTGCCACAACTAACTAATACTTTGAGATACAAATGGTGGTTTTCAAGCTTTGTCAGCCTTCTACAAAGAACTTTGTCTTATGTATTTAGTTACTTACAATCAATCTATTTATTATGGATTATTATTTTATTCAATGAATTACAGTCCATTACTATCCTTACTTATTTTGATACTCAAATTGTCCCAGTCTAGTCAGTGGGAGCTTTTAAAAACTCACTTCTGTGCCTGCTTGACATGATTCAATCACTGAAATAATTTTTCAAAAAATATTAGTTCTTTACTTTCTAGTGCAACAAGACATCCCAAGTCTATCTTATTCTTTCCCTGCCTCAGCCCTGGAGTCTTCATGCTCCACTGACTCCAGAAGCCACAATTCTCTTTAGTGGGGATGCCATTCAGAAACAAGATCTAAGTGGGAGGTGTAGATCTTCCAGCCTCCAAGCTAGGGAGTACACATGCATGGTGGGTACTTTGTTCACTATATCGAATTATATCAAAGAAACATTTAACATTTCCACTAAAATTGAACCCATGACCTTTTCTTCTTCTAAGTGATAGCTTATCAATAAACACTTAGCATAGCCTAAGCAGATACTTACTCCCTGTGGGTTTGAATGTTGTCCTGATATTGGCAATATTGTGCTTAATGATGTTTTAAGTCAGCTGATATTTTATCCTATATTTATAAGGATTTTCTTTGTCAAGTGACCTATACTTGGGATATGCAGTAAAAGATTTCTCTTCTACAGAATCTTTTCAAGGCCCCGAGAACCATTCCTTAATAAAAGGGGAAGGCAGTGTACTGACCACACTCCTTTTTCTCCTATTTGGGCTAAATCCTTACTGTTTTGGTCATCAGAGAAAGGAGAAAATAAAGCAGACTAAAAAAAAGGAACAGTTTAGAACTTTTATAGCCAACCAACAGCTTGACCTGGGGAGGAAACTTTTGCACCATAGTTCTAAAAAACGAATTGAAGCTGGGTGTGCTGGCACACACCTTTAACCTCAGCACTTAGGAAGCAGCGGCAGGCCAGTCTCTGAGCTTTACAGGCCAGCCTGGTCTCTAGTGAATTTCAGATCAACCAGGGCGACACAATAAACGAACAAATAAATAAGTTAGTGATTCAAAAAAATAAAAGTATCTTACTCATAGGTTTCAAGGTTATTTGGAGATTTTTCCACGAGGTAACTGCTTGGTGCATATCCCTCATGCCTGTAAAATGAAAAACAAGTGTTTAGACTCTCAAAGAACTGGTGTTTACATCTTGATTTAATAAATTTAATCCACTAAAGTCATGTAAGAATTCAAAGTCTCACGCTATTTGGCATTTGTGATAAGACATTTACAAATTTTGGAATAGAACAGCTGATAAAATTAACAAAGGTATGCTCAGTTGAGAGCAACATACCCCACCACAAAATATAGAATATAATAAAGAACAAATGGGTGTTTACTTCAAAGGCTCTGCTTGCTACTCTATCGTAAACTTTCCTCTACTGGAAAAAATACCTTTCAATCTTTATTTTCTATAATTAATTTTTGTGATAATCAGTATTTTTCCACTTTATGCCATCATTTTCCAGTAAGGAAATTGAAGTAATTAAGGTACAAGAACCCAACTTTCCAACCACAGATCCTTAAAGACCATTCCCAGTTAGTGCTGTACACTTTAAAATTTAAAAACTCCCTAGCTGAGCATCTTCAGATAAAGAACCATGAGAAAAGCTGAGCAGATGGCCCAAGCTTGTAATCTTAGTACTCAGGAGGCTGAAGCAGGAGGATAGCTGTGAATCTGTATAAGACCAAAAAAAGGTCAAGGTCAAGCTGGATTCCAAGGTGAAATGTCACATTTGAACTGGAATTAATAATAGAGAAATGAAAAAAAGTGATAAAAAGTTTATAAACATTATCAACACTTTTTACATTGTGTATAGCTTTGTAGATCTTGAAATCACTTTGTATTCACCCCTCAGCACCAGGAAGCAGGTAAACAGCCCCTTCAACTCTCTTGGCTTCCAGTTCTTACCAGTGAAATGAGAGATTTAAACTTGATTATATCTAAAATGCCTCCAGATTCTGCCTATGTACAAAAAGATGAAGAAAAATATAGCCTTCTCTCAACCTTTCAAAGCTTAATACTAGCCAGTGTTGGCTTTTCTATATCCTGTTGGGGGTGTACAAATTTGGTAAAATTTTAGGAGACATTATCTGTTAAAATTAAAACACCATATAACTCAACATTCCCATAGTTAGAACTGAGATATATGTATATATATATATATATATGTATGTATCCAAAAGCTTGTCATGCTATATAAATATTGCCAGGTCTTCACTCAAGCTTCATTCAAAACAATACAGAAGGGGCTGCAGAAATGGCTTAGTGGTTAAGAGCACTTGTTGCTCTTGCAGAGGACCTAGGTTTGACTCCTATAAGCAACAACATGGTAGTTCACAACCACCTCTAACTCCAGTTTGCGGGGATCCAATGCCCTCTTCTGTCCTCCATGGGTATCAATCACGCACATGGTACACATATATGCATCCAGGCAGAACACTCACACATAATAAAAAGGAGTGAGTTTGTATGTATTGATATGAAAAGATTGCTAAGAGATTATCATACAAAGATGAAGGCAGAGAATGGATCATTTGAGAAAAATACACAAAATGCACTTGTTATGACCAACTCTTGTGTCTAGGCACACAAAGAAGTACTAGCACAAGGAGGAATTAGCTTGATTATGGACTTGATGGGTTTTCATGTATACTTCTGTCTACAGTGAATGTACTTTCTAAGATTCTTTTCTTTCTTTCTTTCTTTCTTTTTTTTTTTTTTTGGTTTTTCGAGACAGGGTTTCTCTGTAGCTTTGCGCCTTTCCTGGAGCTCACTTGGTAGCCCAGGCTGACCTTGAACTCACAGAGATCCACCTGCCTCTGCCTCCCGAGTGCTGGGATTAAAGGCGTGCGCCACCAACGCCCGGCAATTCTTTTCTTTCTTAACTGTAGCAGACTGAACCAAGGGCATCATGCATGGTAGATACACACACTAGCACTGAGCTCTGCTCCCGGAACCTAGGGTGGTTTTTGTTGCTGGTGTTGTTGTTTTCTTAATGAAATATTGGCATGGAGTAGTGATGTTTCAGTGCCGGAATATTTTCTTTTTCTGGTTTCAAAATTAATAATAATTTCATAATATTAACACTTGCTACCAATGTAGAAGAATATTGGTCCAAGTAATTGTTCCACATTAGAGAAGGGCTCATGAGACGTTTTTCATTCCAAACCCCAGAGAAGGCCGTTAGTATCTGTAAAAACTTGTTGTCTTCATCAGCATTTAGTGATTGCTCTCATAATGAAATCTCGGGTGCCATCTGAGACTTTCTAACGTAACTGCCACTCCGTGCCATCTTCACACACCTTTTCTTTCCACTTACTTCACAATGAGATGTGTTTAAAAACTTAAGAACATCACAGAGCAAGTTGCCAAGCCCACCAACTGTCACTACCAGTGGAAATCCAGGGGCTTTTGGATGAGTTGAGGGCAGGGAAGGGTTAAGATGAGGCACAGGGATTCCGTATGGCAAGTGGAAGCCTCACTGTTACTTCTGAGAAGAGGAATGACGAGCTCGCTCCT
>CABHPP010128333.1:0-13765 GCA_902168425.1 Peromyscus attwateri
CAGGGACTTTAATTGAAGGGAGGGTAAGTGTTGGAAAACTTAGTTCCTTCTTTCATTTTTAAGAGGATCTTGCTGGACAGCTGTGGCTGGCCTTGAACTCACAGCCTTGGCCTCCTGAGTGCTGGTCTTGTAGGTGTCCGCTGTGTGAACTCTTAGGTGGCAGTATTTTTGTGTGTGACAGGTCCTCTGCTCTGCCTTCTCTCTTTTTATGCGGCCTCAGCTTGCAGACCACACACACTGCCTGCCGTCTTTCTAAACCCCCATTTCCGTGACCTGCTGATTGGTTCAGGTGTTCCAGGCTCATTCCTGCCTATGGAAATGCTATAAGAAACAGTATGGTTCTGCTTTTCTTCCCATGGGTTCTGTTGTCTTTTTTTTTTTTTTTTTTTTTTAATTTAAATGATTTATTTTGGTTCACCATTGGAGGGTCCAGCATATGGTTGGCTGGCTCCATTGCTTTTAGGCCCTAGCGCAGCAGGATATCATGGCAGGGAGTATGGAGCAAGTCATTTGCATCATGGCAGCTAGAATAGAAAAATGGGGTTGGCATGTCCCTCAATATCACTTCCTTCCATCAGGTCCCACTTCTTTTTTAAGATTTTTTTTGACTTTATTTATTTATTTTTTAAATTACACTCATGATGGGTTCTGTTGTCTTTTGCATTGAGTCCTAGAACCTTTTCAAAAGTGTTTGTGTAGACAGTGTGGGAGTCTGCGTAGTTCCCTCAACTGCCTGAGTAGCAGCCAGCATCTCATACCGTTAGCTCTGTCAGAGTGATTGTTTAGTGAGTGCAGCCAGCATCTCATACCGTTAGCTCTGTCAGAGTGATTGTTTAGTGAGTGCAGCCAGCATCTCATACCTGTAGCTCTGTCAGAGTGATTGTTTTGTATTGAGTTTTCTCATTCAAGCCCAAGTCACGCAGAAGTATTTAATGTAATTGTCACAACCATACTGTTTGAAAGTGTGTAAATTTGCTGCCTTGTGATTTTTTTGTAGTTGATGCAATGAAGAGAGTTGAAGAGATCAAGCAGAAACGCCAGGCTAAGTTTATAATGAACAGGTATGTGCATTTGTGGAGGGTAATGACGAGATTTCTGGGAGGCGTATGTGCTTCTAACCCCTTTTTATTCTGCTAGAACTTCATAGTTAAAGAAGCCTCGGGAGACTCGTACGACAAACACTGTGTTTTCTCTGCATTTTACATTCACTTTATCACTCTCACTAGGACAGGGAGCGGAAGACATAGTTTGCTTCCCGCCTTTTGGGCCTCTGGTTATCCGTCCTGTGTAAGACTCTTTCCTTACTTAAACACAGTGTGGTTTCAGATCAGGAAGTGGACATTGATGCAGGACACTGATTGAAGCAGAGCCTGCTTCCACTTCCCACCTAGTAATGAGGTCACCGTTCAGTTGGCAGGCTCCTTGCACATGGCTAGGTTCCCGTCTAGATTTGTCTCACAGGTATAGGCGGTTCTGAAGAGCACGTACTGATGAGGTTGCTGTATAGAATGTTTCTTCATTTGGGATTGTCTGCTTTTCTTCACGGTTAGGTTAGGGCCCTTGGGAGGAATGCCGTAGCATCACAGTGTCCTTGCTCATGTGACCTGTCACTGTTAACTCTGGCTCTTTAGTTACAGTGGGGTCTACAGGTCTCTCCCTAACAAAGAGTTGTTCTTTCCTTGGTAATTGATATGGAGCAGATTCTGGAAGGAGCTTGTTGCCCCGCAATCTTGTTCTTATTTTTAGCCTCCATAGGAGAGTCTGGCCTCAGTCAGTGTGACATGGCTTTCCCCTTTCTCCACCTTCAGAATCTGTCCTTTATTTGTATAAGAATATTGGGTCTGTGTTTGTGGACTCCTGTGGTATCTGGTGGGCTCTGATTCATATTGCTGTGTTTATTGTGATGTTCTGCGTGGCCGACATTTGACCAGTGGACATTCCTCGGCTTCTCCTATCTCACGTTGTCAAGTCATCTTCAGCTTTTTAGCTTGTTGTTGTTTCATGGGTAGCAAGAACTTCAGAGTTCACATGCTTTCCCTGTCGTGGCCAGGAATCACCTCTGTCTTTAGAGCAGGAAAACTCACTTTGATCTGTTACTTTTTTTTTTTTTTTTTAAGTTTATTTTTATTTTGTGTATGAATGTTTTGCCTCATATATGTATGTGTACCATGTGTGTGCACTGCCTGAAGAGGTCAGAAAAAGGCATCAGATCTGGAACTGGAGTTACAGACAGTTGTGAGCCACTGTGTGGGTGCTGGGAACTGAACCTGGGTCCTCTGCAAGAGCAACCAGTGCTTTTAACCACTGAGCCATCTCTCTAGCTTCTAATTGTTTTCTTTTTTCTTTCTTCCTTTCTTTTTTTTTCCTCCCTTTGAGATGGGGTCTGACTGTGTAGCTCTCGATGGCCTGGAACTCAGAGATTCTCCTACCTCTACTGAGTGCTAGGATTAAAGGAGTATTCTACCACAATCAGTCTTTCTTTTTAATTGTTTTAGTGTGTGTACACACTGTGGTGTGTGTGAACGTGCCATGGTGTGTATGTGGAGCTCAGAGGATACCTTGCAGGAGTTGGTTCTTTCTTTACACTCTGTGGGTCCAAGGGATGAACAGTTAGGTTTGGCAGCAAGTGCCTCCACCCCCTGAGCCATGCCATTGTCAAAAGTGAGTCTTAAGTCTAGCCACGGTGGAAGTCTTAGGAAAGAAGCCTGCTGTGGCAGCTCTCTGGCATTTCAGAAGGTAAGTGTGGATGTTTGAGAACAGCTCTGTCAGCAGCGTTTTTGGTGAATGTCTCAAGTGTTTTATGCTCCTGTGATTGCTGAATAATTGACAGAGCTGCCCAGCGTGGAGACTGTGCTGTGAGGAGGAGGAGGACACCAGACTGCTGTGTGCGATAGAGCTCTGTGTCTGTGCCGTGTAAATGGGCTCTGAGGTCTCTGTGAGGAAGAGGAGGACACACAGACTGCCATGTGCGATAGAGCTCTGTGTCTGTGCTGTGGAAATGGGCTCTGAGGTCCGCCGAGTCCTCAGTCAGACCCCATTCTGCCAGCAGATACACACGCGTCCCCACCTGCTCCACTAGGTCCACTGGGTGCAGTGAATGCACATGTCGCTAGAGTGGAAATCCTGCTTCATTAGAAACTTGAGAATAATTTTGACAGAATTATTAGGGAAGAGAATGTCTATGGGTAAGGGCTCAACGGGTGACTTTGCCTTGCTTTGTGGAGAAACATATTTGGGGACCAGTTGATTCCTTGTTGACCCACAGCAGTTGTTGCTGGGTGCGGGGGAGGGGAGAACAGGAAGGAGCAGAAGGAGGCCACCCCTTTCCGTTTCCCATGTCCCGTGCGGACAGCATCATTAGTGAATGCAGTACCTGGTGGGAGTTAAAGTCTCCGAGGTTTTGGTCACTGAAGTTTGGCTTTGATGCATTTTATCACACAGGTTGAAGAAAAACAAAGAGCTACAGAAGGTTCAGGACATCAAAGAAGTCAAGCAGAGCATCCATCTTATCCGGGCTCCTCTTGCAGGTGAGCAGAGACAGAACATCTGGATTTTTGTGCTTGGTGTAGTTGGGCCCCAACTAACTTTCTAAAGGTGTTTTGTAAGACTGGATGTTAACCTATAAGCCCCACCTGCCTAAGGACAAGGTAGCTTCCTGGAATGCTGGGAGTTGTAGTTCTTAGAAAATAACAAAGCCTCAGGAGTAAACTGGCTGTGTGGGTTTGTCCTTATAACCCCCTGAAAAACATGCCTTGGGGCCACTCAGCTGGGAATTCCAGGGAGTGGATCTTGCCAGAGTCCATCCACCTGGCCAGTATTTAATATTTCATAAAAGCTTGCTTCAAATTTGGCTCAAAATGGTGGAACTGGTTTTTCTATGGCAAATCTCAGGATTAACAGAGGCCCTGCACCCGGGTGGCTGAAGTCATGTCCCAGCTTTGGGTTCTGGATTTACCAGCTGAGTGGTACAGGGCATGTGCATCCTGTCTGGGGTTTCTCAGTGTTCAGTAAGGTTTGGAGAAGTTTGAGATGAGTTTGTAGAGTGCTTTGTGCATTCAGAAGAACTCCTTGTGAGTTTGGCTAGGATTCCTAAGTCCTTAGAAATGGCTACTACTGTAAGGCAGTCAGGATGCTTTGTAGAGTGCTGGAGTAAATTCTGCAGGGTTCCACTCAAGTTCCTGTGTTTTACATTTCCCTTAGATTTACATTGGAATTTATTTTTGGGGAATCTCATCCATGAGTACTGTGTTTACACTGTATCTACTGCATCTTTTAAAGGCAAAGGAAAGCAGCTGGAAGAAAAAATGGTCCAGCAGTTGCAGGAGGATGTGGACATGGAGGATGCTTCCTAATGGTGCCTCCTGCAACCAGCCCTGGGTACACTGGAAACCAGTGGAGACTATCGGTCCCTAAGTTACTGATTGGTTATGTAAGGTCCCTCAGACAAAGGTGATTCACGTGCTTCCCTCTTATACTGCAGCCTGTAAAAGCATCCATCGTGGGTGTTAGATCTCAGCTCCATGTTCTGCCTCACCGTGCTATGCTCACATAAACACAAAAGTATTTATGTAGTTTGTGTGTAGATGAAGGCATGAACTCTGGGCATACCATGGTTTGAGTTGTTGCTTAATGGCACCAGGCAACATTTCTGTGCTGACTGTCTTGCTAGTGTGAAGAAATCTTGTCACGAGGTAATATTTTCCTTGCACTAGGATAGTCTGTTTATTAGGGTCATTGAAGCGGAGGTCCCAACAAGGAACTAACCGTTCTCAGGACAACCTGCTTTGCTTTAGTCTCCTTAGTAGCTTCTTAGAGTTGCATGCTGGCCGCATACAGTGCTACAACACAGCTGAATTAGGCTGGGCTGTCTGCCCCGCTTCAGCCATTCCAATAGGTGGCCTGTGAGGGTGGGGGTGGGACGTGGTTGAATAAACTTTGTCAGAATGGTCCCTTCTTACTGCTTTGGAGAATGCTCAATTCCAAGTTGTGACTTCTGGCCCAACACCCCTACCCCCCAGTTCTCTCCAGCCCAGCCAGTGGTCTAGAAGCAGAAGAATCTTGGTACTTTTTAAAATTTATTATGTGGTTTTCTTTTTCAGTTTTTTGAGACAGGGTCTCTCATATTATGTAGCTCTGGCTGTCCTGGAACTCACTATGTAGACCAGGCTGCCTTGAACTCACAGAGATCCGCCTGTCTCTGCCTCCTGAGTGCTGGGATTAAAGGTGTACACCATCACACCCAGCATTTTTGATTTTCTTAAAGAAAGAATTGTTTTTGGAAAATAGAATTTATGGATAGAATGTTGCTTATTATTTGTACATAAATAAAACCATTTCTAAAGTAAATGCCTGCATACTTTTTTAGACTTGTTTTTTATTGATTCTTTGTGGATTACACATCATGCAGACAGATCTCATTCATCTCCCTGTCCCTTCATATCCGCCCTCTACCCTTGCACCCTCCCTCCCAAAATAAAATGAAATGTAAAACAAAAACCAGAAACTAACTAACTAACTTACAAAAAAAGAAAAAGACTTGGTGCCGAAGCTGTGGTGAGCCACAGTGAGTTACAGTGTATATACCCTTTAGTCCATTCATCTTTACTGCAAGTGTTCACTGCAATGGTCATTGGTCTGGTTCAAGGCCTCTGGCTTCTGCTGCATTCTCAGTACTGGGCCCTCACTGGGACTCCTCTTGGAGATCCTGTTGTTGCCTTGTCATGGAGATCCTGCAGCTTTGGATCTAGAGGTCTGACTCCTTCACATGCTCCAGCAATTCATAGATGAGGTGGGTGTTGGGGTGGGCCGCTTATAGCCCTGGTTCTGGGCCTGGGTGGTAGATGGGTTGGTTAGCCTGCCAGCTTCCCCTCATCAACACCAGCAGGGTGAGCTCTCCAGCACTGCCCTGGCTAGTTCACCCACTGCAGCAGGCAGCAGGACCAGTTCTCGCTCTCATGCCCATGGGGCCGGCTCACCTGCAAGCACATCATCAAGGCCAGCTCTACTGTTCAGGCTAGGTGCAGGGCTCGCTCTCCCGAGTGCTGCAGTTGGTGAGGTGCAGGACCAGCTCTCCTGCTCTTGTTCCCTCCTCCCCACAACTCCAGGCCAACTCTCCCACCTGCTGCAGGTGGTGAGGGGTGGAGGTAGGAGGGGGAGGGGATGGCATCTTTTTCTCATCCATGCTACCACATGGCAGATGAGAGGGGGCAGGGTCAGCTCTCTGGCTCTCACCCTCAGGGCCAGCTCACCTGCACCCTTGCCAACAGGGTCAGCTCTACCATGTTCCCTGAGCAAGGTGCAGGGCATGCTCTATCCTATTTCCTATTTAAAGGTCTTAAGCAAAAGTACGTGTCTGCTCCTTTGAAGAGACCTTTTATACACATTATAAGTAGGAGGTATAGTTAAAGGGAAATATATGATTCATACTTCTTGGTAGTTTTTACGTTATGACTATGTTAAGAATATTAAACTTGTATATTGAATTTTATAGGACCACATTTAGAATAAATCATAACTCTTTAGGATTATATTGTTAAGAAATAATGGCTAATCTTGTTTTTTTTTTTTTTTCCGAGACAGGGTTTTTCTGTGTAGCTTTGCACCTTTCCTGGAGCTCGCTCTGTAGATCAGGCTGGCCTCGAACTCACAAAGATCCGCCTGCCTCTGCCTCCCCAGTGCTAGGATTAAAGGCGTGCGCCACCAATGCCCAGCTTTTCTTGGTTTTTTGAGACCGGGTCTCATATATCCTTGGCTGGTCTGGAGCTTTCTGTGTAGACCAGGCTGGCCTTGAACTCACAGAGATCTACCTGCTTCTGCTTCCTGAGTTCTGGGATTAAAGGCATGTACCATGCTACCTAACACCTTTCTGTTTTTGTTAACATTTACTTATTTTGTGTGTCCGAGTGTGGGTGAGTGTGTCACGTGTGAAGGTTAGAGGACAACTTAAGGGAGTTGGGGAACTCAGATCCCCAGTCTTGGTGGCGAGCCCCTTTACCTGATGAGCTGCCTCCCCAGCCCCTAATCTTTCATTTCATTGTTAGGTAGTGAAAATGTTGATCTGCCTCTGGACAGCGTTGGGAGACCTTGCTGTTTGTTTTTTTCCTCCTTTCACTCTTGATTAATAAGTGTAATTACATAAATTCAAGGCTTCTAGAACTGTAGAGCCGTAAGCTTAAGAAAGAGTGAACACTTGAATAGTTCAGAAATGTTCACTAGAAACTACCTCAAATATGCTTTGTCCTGTGTCCTATTTTTAGGAAAGATTTTTTTTTTTTTTTTGGTTTTTCGAGACAGGGTTTCTCTGTGCAGCTTTGCGCCTTTCCTGGAGCTCACTTGGTAGCCCAGGCTGGCCTCGAACTCACAGAGATCCACCTACCTCTGCCTCCCGAGTGCTGGGATTAAAGGCGTGCGCCACCAACGCCCGGCTCTCCTGTGTCCTATTTTTAGGAAAGATTTATTTTATACATATGTCTGTGCACCCCGTGTTTGCCTGGTGTCCACAGAGGCCAGAAGAGGGCGCTGGATCCCCTGGAGCTGGAGTTACAGACTGGTGAACTGCCATATGGGTGCTGGGAATTGAACCTGGGTCCTCTGCAAGAACAGAAAGTGCTCTTAACTGCTAAGACGTCTGTGCGGCCCTGCCTTTGTGTTCTCATCCATAAAGGTGGCCTGTTTGTAACTGGTATCATTAACGAAGGACAGTGGTCTGCAAGGGGAAGCATTTCAGCATTTTTTCACTACATACTTTGCTTTTATTTTATTTTATTTGTTTTTGGAGACAGGGTTTCTCTGTGTAGTTTTAGTGCCTGTCCTGGATCTCGCTCTGTAGCCCAGGCTGGCCTCGAACTTGCAGAGATCCACCTGGCTCTGCCTCCCGAGTGCTGGGATTAAAGGCATGCGCCACCACCGCCCAACTTCATACTTTGTGTTTCAAAAATGGGTACAGTGTCAGGAACCGAGCTTTCTGTCTTGCTGACTTGGGAGCCCGCTGCTTGGCCCTGAGAACAGTCAGTTTGGGAAACTGCACAGAACTGAAATGAGTGCGGGAAAAACATTTCACATAAAGCATTTCTTTCCAAAAATGTAAAATGACTTTATATTAAAACTTTCTGAGTTTGTTTAAAGATTTTGTGTGTATGGGTGTTCTGCCTGCGTGTATATCTGTGTACCACATGCATACAGTACCCACAGAGGGCAGAAGAGGGCGTCAGATCCCTGGAATTGGGGTATTGAACCTTGGGTCCTCTGGATGAGCAGCCAGTGTTCTAACCACTGGGTTATCTCTCCAGGCCCCTGAGAAAAAAGACTGATCTGATAACTAATGGCACATGGCTTTGAGCTCTGTCCTAAACAGCGTGTAGGATGACTGATGTATAGCTGATGCTCAGTGTAAGCGTACTCACTCAAGGGAAGAACCCGGCAGGGAAAGGGGATGTTGGGAGGAGTAAGAGATGTTTTGGAGGAGTTGAAGTTTTCTGGATGGGAGTGGACACTTGGGTTCTGAAATGACAGGTGGTCTTCTGTGATTGGTGTATTCGAGGCAGCAAATGCAGGGATGTGAAGGCTTTTGGAAACCAGTGTAGCAACACCAACAATTACAGTGTCATTACTGCAGGAATTATTTGCCTTAGCCTTGAGATGCATGCTAGTCTTGGTATCTGGAGAATTCTAAATATCCTCAACACCTGCTCTCATTTATGAGCAGTTTCAATTCAGCACACACTCACTAATTTAGAAGTGGTGTGCTGTGTGTGAGGTGGTGTTTGACCTGGTTTGTTGTAGCTGAGAAATGACAGTCACTGGGAAGTGTGTAGTTCATGTCTTACAGAACGATTTCAATCTAACAGTCATTCATTGCACTGTGCCACTCCTTAAATCCCCCAAGATTGCCAGGATTATTGCTGACAAGAATTCTGTCCCTGTGCCAGGGGCTGACAGTCCTAACACAAGCTTCAGGGTTCATCTAAGGGGAGAGGTGTGCTGTGGGATAATGCTTTTGTATGCTGGTTTAATAAAACGCTGATTGGCCAGTAGCCAGGCAGGAAGTATAGGCAGGATAAGCAGACAAGGAGAATTCTGGGAAGAGGAAGGCTGAGTCAGGAGAGACGCCAGCCTGCTATCTAGGGAGCAGCATGTAATGGCACACAGGTAAAGCCACAGAACATGTGGCAACATATAGATTAACAGAAATGGGCTGAGTTTAAGTGTAAAAGCTAGTCAGTAGTGAGCCTGAGCTAATGGCTGAGAGCAATTTTAATTAATATAAGCCTCTGTGTGTTTATTTGGATCTGAGCAGCTGCAGACCAGGCAGGACACAGGAAAACTTATGGCTACAGAGGTGTTTCTGAAGATGCCTTGTGCTGTCAGAAGTGTCTTTCTATCTGCCATGGGGCAAAGCATCTGAGATCATATTCTCACAGTGGGCAGTACTGAGAGATAATGACACTGCATCCTCACTGGGTTAAGTGAACCTCAGAAGCAGCAAGCGCCCTTGTGAGGGCTAATCTTGGTTGTCAGCTGGGTTGTTGGAATTGGACTACAATGCAGGCTGCCAGGCTTTCCTCTGAGGAACTTTGCTGGTCGGGTTGTTTGAAGTGGGAAGACCCATATCAAAAGATGTGGAAGAACTGCCTCTGGCTGCTTGCCTTCACTTCTGGCAAGTTCATGTGTCGTGTTGCTGAAGCATTTTGGGCCTTCCAGTGTAGACTGAAGACCAGAGGTCTCCAGGCATCCCCAGGCCTCCAGTGCCCAGCTGGGACTGCTGACATTTTCTGATGGGCTGAACAACCAGAGTGTTGGCCTCTCCAGGGTGAGACAGCCAGTGTTGGAGTACCCAGACTATAATGTAAGCCAATCTAATAAGCCCCCTTATAATACACACTTCATTCTCTATTCTGTTCCTTAGAGAACCCTAAGATAGCCCTTGGAATCGGTGGGAAATCTCCAGTCATTAGAGGTTAAGAATCTGCCATGGGGGGCTAGACAGATGGCTCAGAGGTTAAGAGCACTGGCTGCTCTTCCAGAGTTCCAGAGTTCAATTCCCAGCAACTACATGGTGGCTCACAACCACCTGTAATGAGATCTGGTGCCCTCTTCTGGCATGCAGGCATACATGCAGGCAGAACACTATCCATCATAAATAAATCTTTTTTTATTAAAAAAAAAATCTGCTATGGCTTCAAATGTGTCCTCCCCATGCTGTGGAACAGTATTAGGCGGGGTTTAGCTGGAGTTGTTTGGGTCACGAGACCATCCTCACCAGTAGACTCGTGCTGCTGATAAAAGTGGTGACTGCTGGGCCGTTGAGCTCTTGCCCTCCCTCCATCAACTGGTAAGATGCAACGTGGAGGCCATGAGTGCATACAGCTCTTTGATCTCCGAAGTCCCCAGATCTGTAAGCAGTAAGTGCTTTTCTTTATAAATGGTCGGGTTTCAGGCATCCTGGTACAATAGCACAAAGGAGACTTAAGACAGCAGCCCAGAAGTTTGGCTCGGAACAGTCGAAACTGAGCTACTGTGGTGTTAGTGAAGTTGACTGCATTAGAACCGCCTGGCACAGGTTTCTCTCACTGGAGCCTGGCCCCTCTCCCTAGAGCAGTGCAATCGGTGTGTCTGTACCGGAGCCCAGGTGTTGGCGTGTTTAAACCAGCTGCCGGGTGATTCTGATGCGGTCCCGAGATGGAGAGCATTTGAAGTTTCTAGTTTAGGCGATTAATGGGAACAGTGCTTTCCGAGGGGGCGCTTCGTTGAGGACCCTGTTTCTTTGCATCCTCAAGTGGCTCACTGGAATAATGGGAGCAGTTCCTGTGTGCTGCTGGGGTAATGGTACGGCAGTTCTGTCATTTTCCTGCCCACTCCGCCACGGTAGCTGATGGATGTTTCTTGGCTTTTAAGCTGAATTGTGGCACGAAGGCAATCATTTATATTTTTATTGGAGCTTGGTTAGTGTCCTGTCTGGGTGGATGTGACTGTGGATTTGAGCAGGAGGATTCTGTGGTCCATTTGTTGGACTCTGCATATTTCATCTTTAATTCTGTTTATGAAAGGCCTGAATTCTCAGTGAGCATAGGCCACAGCCCTGCCTTCTTGGTGGTGGTCCTGTCGTGGTATAGCTTATCACATACACAACAAATGTGCCCAACTCAGAGAGAAGTGAGGTCGATGGTATAGGGCAGTGGTTCTCACCCTGTGGGTCATGACCTCAGGTATTTACATCACGATTCATAGCTAGCAAAATTATAGTTATGAAGTAGCAACGAAAATAGTTTTATGGTGGGGGGTCACCAGGACATGAGGAGCTGTACTAAAGGGTCGCAGCATTAGGACGGTTGAGAATTGTTGGTATAGGGGGTTTCCCTAGAAGAGGCTTGTGGCTACTGCAGCTGGGCAGTAGCGGAGAGCACAGGAGCAGTCTTTCAAGCCTGCTGTAACCGGAGAATCCTCTTCCAAATGACACCAGGATTCAGGGCCCACTCATGAGAACTGGACAGGCAGAGTGTGAATTCGGCAGCCTCAGATCGGGCAGTCTCCACAAAGCCAGAGTAGTCCGAGAAAAGCAAGCTGAATCTGCCTTGAGATCATCAAAGCAACCGCCTTCTGTCTTTGCTCTTTCTTCCCAGAAGGAAGCAGTATAATCCTGAGGGCAGTGGGCGGTACTATCTTTCAACACAGCCTCCTAACTAGTCAACAGGCAGTTCATTGCTTCCCCACCTCAACCAGAACATCTTCCTGTAACTGCACCACGCTGATATGTTCAGTCTTGTGCTCTTACATTATCTCTTCTTTTTAAAAGATTGATGTGTATTTTTTGTTTGTTTGTTTGTTTTTTGAGACAGGGTTTCTCTGTGTAGTTTTGGTGCCTGTCCTGGATCTCGCTCTGTAGACCAGGCCGGACTTGAACACTCAGAGATCTGCCTGGCTCTGCCTTCCAAGTGCTGGGATTAAAGGAGTGTGCCACCACTGCCCGGCATGTATTTTTAAATTAGGTGTGTGCATGCCTGTCTGTGTATGTGCATGTGAATGCAATGTCCTTGGAAGCTGGAAAAGGGCATCAGATCCCCTGGAGTTGTAGTTACAGGTAGTGAAGTGAACTGTCATGTTGGTGCTGGAACCCAAACCCAGGTCCTCAGGAAGAGCAGCCAGTGTTCTTGACCTCCAAGCTGTCCTCCAGCCTCTGTTACATCTTTTTAATACTCTTTCCTGTTTTGGGGAGGCAGAATATATTTCTATATAGTCTCTTCAGGTTCAATTTCAAATGTCTTTTTTGATAGTTTTAATACTCTAGCAGTCTGCAGGGTATTTGGGTTTTTATCATTATTCTTCATTTCTCCATCCATTTGTTCAGAAAATACTATTGAGCTACTGCCATGTGCCAGGCATACCTAGATGCTGGGGTCATTGTGGTGAACAGAACAATGGATCCATCAGATGGGAAGGATTTCACAGATAGAGGTGGACAGTTATCTCTTAGAATAGAATTGGGAGTGGGTGTTAAATGTGTGTTTTTAGTTCATTCAGATATCTCTTTTTGTAATTGTTTTTGTTTTCAAGTCAGGGCTGGCTAAACTCCCTCTGTAGACCAGGCTGGCCTTGAACTCAGATCCACCTGCCTCTGCCTCTGCCTCTGCCTCCGAGTGCTGGGATCAAAGACATGCACCACCACTGCCTGGCTATTTTCAATTATTTGTATGTATGTGGGTATTGTGCACATGAGTGCAGGTGTTCATAGAGGCCAGAGGCAGCAGATCCATCTGGAGCTTGACTTCCATGCAGTTGGGAACTGCCCAGTGTGGGTACTAGGAACTGAACTTGGGTTCTTTGCAAGATCAAGTATTCTTAACTCTTGAGCCGTCTCTCCAGCCCTCAGATTTCATTTGAAATGAGGAAGCTCAAGCCTTCTCTTGTCCATTTTGAATGGCTCTTCAAAGCCCCTGGGCTGCAGTCTGAAGAATCCAGAGGAGCTTCAGTTACCACGGGTCCTTGAACTCACACAATTGATGCCTCAGCTGCTGAGAACTCTCTGGTCTACAGAGCAAGTTTAGCCAGCCCTGACAGACTAGTCCAGCTCCATCTCCGGAGAAGCAAGAGAGTGAAGAGATAGTTAACGGTCTCACTGTTTGAGTTGGAACATTGTGGCTTATGAGGTTCTAAATGGACTTGTGTGTGTTCATGGGCGTGTGTGCCCACATCTGGAGACCAGCGGAAACCTCAGGTGTTCCTCAGAAGCCTTGTCTACTTTTCTCTTTCCTTTTAAGACAGGGTCTCTCCCTGGGACTTGGGGCTTTCTGACTCCACTCGGCTGGCCAACCAGTAAACCTCGGGGTTTCTTGTGTCTTCACCTCCTGGCACTGGTTGTGCGTCCACATCACTACATCTGGCTTTTTATGTGGGCTCTAGGGATCAGTCTTGGCTTTTCGTGCTTGTACAGCAAACTTGGACAGGCTGAGCAGCCCTGTAGCCCCTCTAACATGGACTCCTGTATTAGCTACTTTCTCCAGCCCATCCTCGAAACAGACTGGTCATAAAACACCTTCTGTAAGTCCCTACATTTATCTGCCTGGAGTTCAGGGCCATTGGCATGATGTCAGTTTGTGGAAGAGCTGTGGTCTCTGCAGAAACTCTTGGTGACTGTTGAGAATTTCTATGACATTCGGTGTAGTAAACCTTTCAGGAAATCGAACCTTTCCATGCGCTTTGATTAGAAGTCATATTTCAAGAGCCAGTGGTGGTGGTGGTGGTGGTGGTGGTGGTGGTGGTGGTGGTGGTG
>CABHPP010128334.1:0-27451 GCA_902168425.1 Peromyscus attwateri
CAAAAAAAAAAAAAAAAAAAAAAAAAAAAGTTACCTGGGATCCTATAGAAATGTTAGATTTGAAGAGATTTAAGGAAGCAGTCTTTTCATATGATATGTATTCACCCTAATTCACGGGCAACTTAGAACAGCGTTATCCCACAAGACTGGAAAGATTAAGCTACAGCAATATTGGAAGCTGGTCCTCAGTTACAATGAAAAACATGGTGGAGAGAGGAAGTCAGGGTCATAGAACAACAAAATGGGGCTAGAGGTACTGAGATTTCCCAAGATCAGCTTCTGGGTGAAGGCCAGTATGTTGATCTGCAAAGACAGTTTACATTTGATGATCACACCGTGGCACTATGCCATACAGCAGCTTTAAATGCTTGTAACAGGGTTGAAGAATCAGGAAAGAGGACTGAATCATTTACTAAAATTATACAAGGCCCAAAAGAAGCCTTCACTGATGTTTTACAGAGATTGACTTCAGCTGTAATGAATGGTATGAATGGTATGAAATCCAGAATCCAGACAAATATTAGTTGAATCTTTGCCTTTTGGAAATGTTAATTCAGAATGCAAAAGGGTGTTTAGGGCTTTAAAGGTAAGATCAGCGCCCACAGATGAATGGATCCGAAATACAGCTGATACTAGATCTCTCATTTATGATGATACTTTGATAGTAGAAGTGATTTCTAAAAATGTTAAGAAAAATCAAAAGGTTAGATGTTTTAACTGTGGTAAACAAGGTCATCTGAAAAGAGATTGTAGGGAAAACATTCCTAGAAACAATGTTTTTTTCTGTAGATAAATCCAAACAGGAGGCCCCTGCCTTCTGAAATATGCAAAAAGTGTGGCAGAGGCCAGCTCTGGACTAATAAATACAGACCAAGAAGGTACAGACAAGGTAACCCTTTGCCATCAGAAAAAAAAAACCTTAGGGGGCCTCACACAGACCCCAATGTCAAATTTGGTTCAATCATTCCCTGTCAACACTGGGGAAACTCCTCCAAAGAACAATGAAAAGACTTAATGCCTGTTGTTAAAAACCCTACTGCTCTGGATGACAGAACAGCTTCATTACTAAAACAGTTTTCAGGAGAGACCAGAAAACAAGGTACGCGGGCACCACAGCAGCACAAATGCTATGGGAGTAACCAGCCACTTTTTAAAATGAGATGCAAGGCCCACTCCACGAGATGGAGCCCATTCCTGACACTTCCAAAGTGGCCAAGGACGGGAGACTGGATAGGTCATGGAAAACCTACTACTGTTATTCTACTAAAGAAAGATAACAATAAGATGACTCCTAATGGATTATTGCTATGCCCGCCCATACATATATCAGAGCATCATTCAACTCCCATCAGAGAAGTTTCTCCTTGTAGTAGATGGTAATTAACACAGAGACCCACCAACTGGACACTGTGCTGAAGAGTGAGAAGCTTTGGAGCATTCGGCCCTAAATGGGATGAAATGTCTATGAAAACACTGGGTAAACATAAAATAAATGAAAAAACTTCAGCGATGAAAAATCAGGAATAGTTTGCCAAAATAACTTGGAAATTCTCAAAATACACTACTATTACCTTCAACAACAAAATACTAATACAAAAGACTTGAACAGATCTATGATGAAGATATATGCTTAGTGTGAGAGAAGGTACATTAAAAAGATGTTCACATCACGAGCTATTAGGGAAAGCCAAAACAAAACTATGAAACATTATTCATGCATGCATGATGACTGACATAAAAAAAGAATGTTTAAAAAAACAAAAACAAAACCAAGCCTTTGCAAGGTTGGGGAGAAAATAACAACTTATGTGTTGCTGGTGGAGATATAAAATCACACAAAAAGCCAAATATCTTGTGAATCTGCTCATATGAGATACTTTAAAAATAAAATACTGTTATAGAAGTTTGTAGAATAGATGTTAGTAAGGGCTTGGAGAAGAGAAAACAGGGAATCATTATAATTGGGCACGAAGTTTCTATTTGAGATGACGAGAAATTCTGGAAGTAGATGGTAGCTAATGTCACTGAACTGTCTACTTAAAATTGTTTTTAGGCTATTTTCTGATACATATATGAAATGAGAATGGGATTTTATTTAGAACTAATGAACAGTCTTCTAACTGTAACACAGATGTACAGAGACAGAGAAAGACAGAGACAGAGGAAGACAGAGACAGAGATGGAGAAAGACAAAGACAGAGAGAGAGAGACAGACAGAAACTTCAAAATGGGCTCCGACCTATAGTTTCCAAATTGTGTACAAAAGGCATACCCAAACAATGAAGCCAAGCTCCTAGTTTAAATTTCCGTGGGAAACAGTGACACCTACTGAACAGTGTATGAACTACTACTTCAATATTTACTACTTAGAGCTAACTCCTCGCCTTGCAGTGATTTTACATCTTACAAACCTGTGTTCAGTAGCTACTGGAATAAAAAGCAAGTAACACGCTGGGGATCTCAGATGGCAGCGTTTACCCTGAAATCACAAGGACCAAAGTCCAATTTCCAGACCCCACAAAAAAGTGCTACACTGTGGCAGCAGGAGCTCATAATCCCAGGACTGGGGAAGTGGAGGCAGGAAGATCCCTGAGACTCACTGGGCAGCCTGTCTGTTTTCATTGGTGATCTCCAGGGAAGTAGACAAGATCTCTAACGGTGCCACTCAAGGTTGTCCTGTGCCTTCCACACACACACACACACACACACACACACACATACACACACACACCCATACCTGCATACATGGACGCACACATACACTCGAATGCACACATGCACATGCAATTACCACACAGAAATCACTTACGAACAAAAGATGAAGGTAGCCTAGAAGCCACAAGAAAATATTACAAAGTAAGTCATCATGATAAAGACTTTAGGAACCAGAGCTTTAAGAATTCAGCAAGTGGAGAAGAGACGTGGCATTCAGAATGCTTTCCTCCAAAACAAAGACTGAAACAAAACAGTAACAAGAGGCTGTTTCATTGAAGTGTTTAAAACAGAGAACCAGAGCGAAGATGGTCTTATAGCACAGCATCTTCTGTCTGATATACACATCAAACCATCACTTATTATCAAAGAAATGCAAAGAAAAAAACCACTGGATCATCGCAGTCAGAAAGGGTACTGTCAATAAGACAAAAATTACAGATGCTAAAGGAAATACAGAGGAAGGAATTTTATGCACTGTTGGTAAAATGCAAATTAGTGCAGCCATTATGGAAAACTAAGTGGAGGTAACTGAGAAAACAAAAAATAGATTCACCATGTCATAGGAACTCTATCTCATATATAACTAAAGAAAAAAATCAGAGTGTTGAGACAGCTGCACTCCCACATGTACTATACAGTCCTATTTTAATAGCCAAGACAGGGAACAAAGTAGATGCTTCCCCCTGAATAAGATTTTAAAAAAAGTAACAAATACCTAGCTAGCTTTCTAGCTTTAAGGTATACCATCTATAGAGAAATACACTATCCACCTAGTATGTAGAATAAAAGTATTCAACCATAAGAGGATGAACCATCCTGTTCTATCATTGGTGGAATTAAATTTAATTAAGTGAACTAAGTCAGTCACAAAATGGATATTCTTACTTATATGTAGAAGCTAAAAATGTAGTTCTTGGAGAATTAGAGATTAAGGCTGTTTAGCAAGGCCTAGAAAAATAAGAGGAAAGCAGATAGAAAATTACTAGCAGGTGCAGTAAAATGATGTCATCTGGATAGGAAGAGTAAATTCAATGTTCTACAGCACAGCGGAATAACTACGGCTAACAACAATCAACTGAACATTTCAAAATAACTAATAAATAGGGTTTTGAATGTTCCAACAACTAAGTGTGAATTGATGCATACACCAATTATTCAGATCCTATCATTGCACATCATACATGTACTGGATGTTACACTGTACACCACAGATATAAACAATCACAATATTTCAATTACAAAGAAAATGTTTTTCTCACTAAAAGTGGTTTTAATGGGCATCAAATTTCACAGCAGATTTTTGATTTTGGTTAAGTTAGTTTCATTAAAAAGTACTGATTTTTAGAAATTAGTAATTTAAAACTTCCATACACATAAAACTTGGTCCATGAAACATTTTCCTTTTGTTCTGAAGATTTTATGGGGCATTGTTTTTATAATTCTGTTTTGTACTGTTTAAACTTAAATGGCCAGTTGAGACAGAGAGTTTCTTCCACACTGAATGAACCTGTGGTGGCAGGTGTTACAGATAACATCCATTTACTATTCTGAGCTTTCTAGGCAGACTTTTGCCAGCTCAGTAACCTTCTTGTTCTCTATTTTTTGTTTTGTTTTTCTTTTTTTGAGACAGCATTTCTCTGTTTAACAGCCTGGCTGTCCTGGAACTCACTTTATAGCCAGGCTGGCCTCCAACTCATAGAGATCTGCCTGCCTCTGCCTCCAAGTGCTGGGATTAAACTTAAACGCCTGGCTTGTTCTCTGTTTTGATGACACCCACAGCAAATGTCTATCTCATATCATGAACAGAAAAGAAAAAAAAAAACCTGGAGAGGGATAATCAAAGGGACTCTTCACACACACTGGCTTGCCTGGAACCGTATCAATGATGGAAGCATACCAGATTTCAAGAATTTACAATAGTCTTCCAGCTTCTTATCAGAATGGCAATCAATCTTTTCTTTCAGTTCAACAAATGTGCAAGGTGTGTGAGATGTGTGACAATCTTGTACTAGGCAGAGGAAGCACAAATTTGTCCTGTATGGTTCAAGATAATCATGAGCAAGATAATCATGCTTCCATTAGTGACTCATTTTTGCAATAACAAGCAATATGGCCACATCAAACATCTTTGACAGATACATTTGTTTACACTGGGTTCACATTTTGAAACAATGAAACCAGCAAGATGACCCTGTCAAACCTCTACCAATAACCAAGAACCAAAGACTGAGAAGACATTTCCTGTACACAAGGCTTTGCCTAGTTTTTAAGAGAAGGTGACAGCCTACAGCAAGATGGAAACTTTAGTTAGAGGTGTACAGCAGGATCGTGAGCAACAGCTGTAATATTCCTGACTGGACCTGGGTCTGTATACCTGGATCTGGAATCTGCAATCAAAAAGGCCAGCACGAGAGGGGTTGTCTTTGAAGAAAGAATGGCTCATTGTTTCCCTGGCTCCTGTAAATACGTCAGAAAGAGCACCAGAACTGGCTCTGCAAAGTGGGACTCACAACTATCAGAGAAGGTGTTTCTTATGATCCTCCGCTGGCTGTATAAGGATGACCAGCTCCTTGATGACAGAAAAACTCTGGGCGAGTGTGGCTTCACTAGCCAGACAGCACGGATACAGGCCCCAGCCACAGTGGGCCTGGCCTTCGGTGCAGATGATGCCTTTGAAGCCCTGCACATTGAGTCCTTCTCCAGCCCTCCAGAGCTTCCAGATGTGATGACACCAGAGGATTCTGGAGGCAGTGCCAATGAACAAGCTGTGCAGTGTGGGCCACAGGCCCATCCCCCTAGAGACCCATTCTCTCAATAAAGATGATTTGGCTGTCAAAAAAAAATTAAAAAAAAAAAGAGAAGGAACTGCCAAGAAATCAATTAAAGGTTTGGAATATGGAATCTCTTATTCATTTTATCTATCTGAATATATTTCCTCTGGTTGTGTATGTATAAATAGAGGCAAAGATATAAAATATTATGAAACAGTAAACAATACATTCTTTATTGTCATGGTCTTGCTGAAAATTGGCATGAACAATTAAAACATTTATTATTCAAAACAATGGGACTAAAGGACATTTAAGATTAGCTCAATTTGTCCTAAGTTAAATATGGGAAGAAATAAAGAGACTTTTCTGGAAACATTTCCAGGATGTAAATGTGGCAATGAGACTGGAAGTTATACAATTCACAATGGTCTCTTTCTAACCTCACAAACCTTTGCTTTCTCTTGCCAGACCATGCTGTAGAAGGATCTGGTAACACTACCAGCAGAGGGAGATGTTCCTGCACATGGTACATGATAGCACCCAACTTGCTATACATACTCTAAGAAAATTCTGAAGTGTGATGGATAACAATATGTTGATGGCTAGTTTTATTTTTAAAAGTTTTAAATTATTGTGCTTGAGAGAACTATAAAACAAAATTGGACTTCCAAATGTTAAGGGCTGTTTTTGTAATTGCCTGGTTTTGCACAATTTTAGCAAAACTGTTGTTTTATGCAAGATAATAAGTCATAAGTTTAATCAGTTTCTGCTTCTGTAAACAAAGATTACCAAGATTTTGCAAAAAAGAAAGTAACCTTATGTTTGCAGGTAAACAGAATGTAACTTTATGTTCTCTGCCTTTATAAACCCAGGACATATGTGACTAGGAGCTACATATGGGAATACTGCCCTCCTCTTAGACCTTATACTAGTATCTGAATAAAAGCGTCTTCTGTGTTTAGAACTTAGTAATGGCCAGACTAGTGAATCTCTGAACAACCCCAGACCTATAAAGGAAGTGTTTATAACTCCACCCTATGTAGCTAACTAATACTATTTGTGAGCATTACTCCATCACTAAGTCTAATCCCATAATAGTTTTGTTCTGTTTTAGCATTTTGATACTAAGTCTGGCTATACTCCAGGTGGCCATACTCACAATCTTCCTGAAATTGCCTCCTGAGTGCTTGGAATTACAGGTGCATTCCACTGGACCAACTGCCAGTATTACAATTATTTCTCTATCAAATCATGTAAAGCTTTCCTGGGAATAAACAAAATCAGAGGTGCCTGTCTCTTGCCTCAGCAATGCAAGTCAGGGAGCACCTTGAGCTTGGGATGGGAAAGAAATTCCACAGGTTGTAAGAAAATGGCAGACAAGCTGGTCATGGGTGAATCACAAGCTTCCATAAGGCCAATCTGAAGAAAACTGAGAAGCAGGAGAGGAACACCCTGCCAACCAAAGAGACCACTGAGCAGGAAAAGCAGAGTGAAATGTCCTAAAAGCCTAGACTACAGGATTTCCTCCAACTCCACTGCACCCCACCAGGGTATCTCCAAAGTCCCTTTGCGATGTGGAAGAACCACCTGCAAGATGGATGCAGGCCAGAAGCTGCACTGTGAACCTGAGAACTCTGAAACGAGACCACTGGCCCATGGGTCTCTGAAAGGGGACCCCTCACTAATAGGACTGCTAAATGAAACCAGTTTGCCCTGGCATATTGTAGAAAATTGTATGATTGATGAAAATAAAACATACCTTGTGGCCAAAAACACCATCAGAGGTGCCAGCAAATATGCTGAACTGCCCATCACATAGATAAGTGGTGCAGCCAACTCAAGGCATACATGAGGAAGGGAAATTAAAACTAAATTGAATAATAATAGAAACAAAAAAACAGCAAACAATAATGAGAATAAATAGACTATACCATAAGGAATAATTTTATTACCTTTCCCAAAAGAACTACTCAAAGGAAAACACAACTAACTCATTTGCTTAAGAATGAAAACTGAACCAATGCTAACTGATGAAAAACACTTGTTTCAATCTAGGTGATTTGAAGGAAAGTGTAACAGGCCCCCAGACCTTAGCACAACAGACTGCATGATAGAAATACCACTCAGGTCATAAAACAGACAGCGCCATCAGCCAGAAAGGAAAACAAAGACCTACTCCATCAAAGTCCATGGTTCTGGGGAAGTTTCATTTTGGCTTCTGTAGTTCCACTTCCGGCTAACTGTTCTTGTTAAATGAAGTATGTCAACCCAGGATATGGTTTTATGCTTAAAAGCTCAGCTTGAGGAAGGCTCGGGGCTACACTGAGATCCTGAACACCCAGTAGAGTCGGTCACCGGTCAGCTAATAAAGACTTTGCATTGGCTTAAACTGGTGTCTGAATAGTCTTCTCTGGTGGTTATCCTACAACAGAGAGATGTCAGCCAGTCCTTTCAAAGTTCACTGAAATGACAGTAAATTAGACTGCCACTTGAGTCACATTTTTATTAGTTAGGCAAAGACTTTTTTGAATTAGGTAGAATCAAGTATAATAGCAGACAGCTGATGTGCTGTGTCGCTGCTAAAAGAAAGTCACTTTTCTTTCCTGAGAAACTTACTAGATTGTGAGGGGAAAAAATGCTCTCATAGCTTACTTGCTATATAAAAGGACTACTTTGTTCTCTAGGTTATAAAAGGCATGAAATCAAATAGGAACACTATTGTGGTCAACATTCATGGATTAAGGTGGTCTCCAAAAGTCATATAATGCAGTATAGTAGCTACATATAATCCACAGATTTACCTTTGGAATTTAGGAAAAAATACACAAACTAAACTCAGTTTGAAAAAGAAATACACCTAACAGGCTATACTTGACATTTGGGTAAATACACTATACTTAAATTATATCTAGGCCCCAAGCAACCATACCAACATTTGTCATGGTTATATCAACACCTGCCTCCAGAATCAAAAAGCATCTGGAGAGCCTTTGAGATGGACTTAAATTATTATTTTTTTAAAAAATCCAAATGGTGTTGGGTAGTATTTCATCATGATAGAACATACTTTACCCCAAATGAGAGAGTAGACCATGATCTCTTCCTGATGTCCAGTGAAAATGGAAGTTTAGGAAGATGAAGCCACCCATGAGTAAAGAAGATACCCAACTAAACTGATGAAACAATACACATGTTTTAAATGTTTTTAAGTTAAAATACAATTCATTATTTTCTCCTTCCCTTTCCTCCTTCAAGTACCTCACCTGTACCCTCTTGCTCCCAATAACAAATATATGTGTATGTAATGTGTGTATTTCAGACTGTTAGTGTTATTTGTATGCATATAATTCCCGGACTGACCACTAAGCATTAGACAACCAATTAGTGGGCTCATCCCTGGAGAACTATTATTCTTGCTCTCAGCATTCCTTTGTTGTCTATAGTTCTGTGTCTATGGGTGGGGTTCCATGAGATTTCCACCTTCCATGTAAACATGTCTATTGGTCTCATAGTTCTCCATGTCTTGTTTGGACAGTCATGTTGTTGAGGTGAAGCTTCCCTGTTATTTCTAGGAGACACAATCTCACAGCAGCTTCCTGGTTATGTGACTGTTACAATCTTTTCACCCCTCTTCTGTGATGTTTCCTGAGCCTTGGGTCCTCAAGTTGTGTTGTATATGTTTATAAATGAGGTGGTCGAAGATCACCTGTTCTCTGCATTTTCACTACTTCTGTTTCTCTGTAATGATCTGTCTGTTGCAAAGAGAAACTTCTTTGATGAGGAGTGAGATTCATACTTATCTGAGGATATAAGGATAAATATTTAGAAAGCAGTTAGGAACCCATCACAGCCCCAGAGACTGGGTAGCAGCATCTCCCCTGCCACCCCTGCCAACCATTCCCCAAGCCACCAGCGACCACCAGAGCCATGGGCTCCACTTGCACAGACTGGAGGGAGAGGGACTCCAGGAGGCACAGGCTCCACCTGTATGGATTGGAGATAAAAATGGGTAGACAGCAGTGTAAGAATACATTCAACAACATAAAGGGCAATACGGCACCACCAGAACCCACTGTTCCTACAACAGCAAGACCTGAACATCCAATGCAAATGAAGCAGATGAAAATGACCTTAAAAATAACTTTATAGAGATGATAGAATCCTTTAAAGGGGAAATAAAAAATACCTTTAAAAAATGGAGAAGACAAACAAAAAAATTGGAAGAAATCAATAAATTCCTTAAAGGAAGCCAAGAAAGCTAAGAAAAAACAATCAAACAGGTAAAGGCATCAGTTCAAGACTTGAAAACTGAAATAGAGGCAATAAAGAAAACACAAATAGAATGCAGTTAGGAATTATGCTAGTTTAGTACATCGTTGGCAGTAGGTTCTCCCCCAAGATCCATTTGCTCACTCTCCCCAGGTAGATGACTAGTCTTCCAGTACCAGACATGTTTTTTCTCCTATTGAGAAGGCCTTAAGCCCAAGTAGAGAGCTGATGGTTACCACCAAGATATGAGTGACTCTACTGTATCCTTAGGGTTATGGTGCCATGCTGGTCATTGCTGTGGTTCACTGGCATCATAGCTGGGTAAGAATATTGGTTGCTCCCCTACCTTCCAGTAAAATTAAGGCTAGTCCTCAGGGAGGAGACTTCAAAGTCAGATCCAGCTCGGACACTCCGGGTCTTGCATCTGAAGTGCATGGTGTCATCAATGACAGGGACTAGCCTTCAGCCACTGGGAATCAACCAAGGGCAACAGCAGTCTAGGAATCTGAGTGTCTGCGACTTCTGATCGACTACTCAAAAGGGAGTTTCTCATGCATGGTATTTGGGTTTTTGTTAGACAGTCTATGGCTTTTGGGGGAAGCATTGTCAGCCCAAGTGGGATAACTCAATTTAAAATTATGTGTATGTCTATGTATACACAGGCATATATACTGTATGTAACTCTTGGTAAATAAAGTATGGTTCCTTATGGTTTCTGCACACATCCTTCGAGTGCTGTTTGTATTCTCTTCCCTTTGTCCTTCCGTACTGACCTCCTTTCACCTCACTCCCATTTCACCCATTTACACATTACATGCATCCTGCTATTCTCCTCATTCATGCCCCACCTCCTCTTCACTGTCCTGGTTTCTGTGCTTACTCTAGGTTACATACTCACTTTGAAGATTCGGAGCTCGAAATCACAAATCATAATATGTGGTGTTTCTCTTTTTGGAACTGAGGTCCCTCACTCAATATATTTTCTAGTTCCATCCATTTACCTGCAAGTTTCATTATTTCCTTTTTCTTTACAACTGAATGGTATCCCATAGTGTAACTTTACCATGTTTCTTTATTATCCACTCATCGGTTGAAGGGTAGTTAGGTTGATTCCATTTCCTAGCTACGTGACTAGAGTGACAATAAACATGGCTGAAAAGTGTTTCTGGAGGAGGCTGAGTAGGATGTTGTGTCCTTTGAGCATACACAAAGGAGTGACATCGCTGGCTCAGAGGCTAGATTTATTTTTAGGTTTTTGAAAACAGCCCATCAACAGAAATGAGGGTGCCTCCTTCCTGCACATCTTCGCCAGCATGTTGTCAGCTGTTTTGTTGTTAGATAGCTTGGCTCTCCTCTCTTAGGAAATCCCTCCAGGCCTGCCCAGAGGCCTACAAGTGATTCTAGAGTCTGTCAGGTTGAACATTACACCAGCCAAACCATAACAAAAAGCGGTTCAGAATAAAACCAAAGTAATTCAGTTACCACTAATTTTAAGAAAATAAATGCGAATGATGAAAATGTTAACAGTGAATAAGGCTGTAAATATTGAGAAAGAACTTGTATACTTTTTGAAAGGCCTTTCTCTGAAACACACAAAGAACAGATTCCTCAGCAGCATCATGTAAATGGATCAGTTAATGTGGATGAAATGACAAGATTAACAGCCCAATTGTAATACAATGATGACACATCATTTTCCCCTGAAAAACTGATATATTAAGTATTTGATTTAAAAAATATATATTGCAGACTCTGGCCAGAGAAACAGGTAGGCTACACAGATCTTCACCGCTCCCTCAGCTCCTCCAATCCAATGCCCCAACCTCACCCCAGCTCTGCAGTAAACTACCTGCTAATGCACCACCCCCAGCCACCTCTATCACCAGTGGATCCCACAGATGTTCCCCTCCTAACCTCCTCCCACCCACTCGTTGCTTTACCCCAGCTCCCAACTTCAGCAGGAATCCCCTGGGAACCCCACAGGCTACTCTAATCAGTGAAGCACATAGGGTAACTGCAGATCCCTCTCCCTCATCACCTCCAATCCAATTCTCTATTCTCATCCCCAGCTTTGCAGTAAACCTTTTTTTCTGTGGCTTCTCCTCACTCTCTGGCCCTATTGCCAGGGCATGAACTAAGCAGATCTTGGTGGAACACCCTGATTTCTTCCTCCTGTGAATTCCCTCAGCCTTCTCAGCCCATTCTCATCCCTAAGTGTCAGCTTCCAATATCAAGAACCCACAGTGGCTACACCTAATCAGAACCCCAGAAGAATTCCTGCCAGGCAACACATAACCATCACACTCTCCTAAGAATCAGAAAGGAAACAGAAACCAAGGAACAAAACACCCACCCAACAAAGACAAGACCAGACATCAACTTATATAATAAAAACTTGAAGTCTTTGAAGACCTGAACATAAAATCAGATACACTGAACCTGAGAGAAGAAAAAGTGGAGAATAGCTTCAAACTCATTGAGACAGGAGAAGATTTCTGAACAGAACATCATTAGCACAGGCACTCAGATCAACAATTAATAAATGGAACTTCAAGAAACTGCGTGGCAAAAGACATGACATTTGGACAAAGCAAAAGCCCATAGAATGGGAAAAGATTTTTGCCAACTACACAACTGTAGTGGGCTAGTATTCAAAACATAAAAAGAATTCAACAAAAACTAGATATCAAGAAAACAAATAATCCAATAAAATTGGGGTACAAATATAAACAGAGAATTCTCATTAGAATAAAATTCAAATGGCTGAGAAACACTTAAGGAAATGCTCAACATCCTTAGCCATCAGGGAAATGCAAACCAAAATCGACTTTGAGATTTCACCTTACACCTATCAGAATGGCTAAGATTAATAAAAACAAGTGACAGCTCATTCTGGTGAGGATGTGTAGTAAGGGGAACCCTCATTCATTGCTGATGGGACTGCAAACTTTTACAGTCACTATGGAAATCAGTAGAGCAGTCGTCCTATTGGGGAGATAGGAATTGATTCTCCCTCAAGATCCAGCTATACCACACTCATTGGCATATACCCAAAGGATGCTTCATACCATCACAAAGATATTTGCTTAAATATGTTCATTGCTCCTATACTCATATTATCCAGAAATAAGAAACAACCTCAACGTCCCTCAACATAAGAATGGATAAAGAAAATGTGGTACATTTACAAAATGGAGTCCTACTCAGTGGTTTAAAAAAAATGACATCATGAAATTTGCAGGCAAATGGATGGAACTAGAAAAAAAATCATCCTGAGTGAGGTATTTCAGACCCAGAAAGACAAGCATGGTATATGTTTGCTTATAAGTGGATATTAGCAGTTAGGTCAATGATAACCAACCTACAATCCACAGAAGTATAGAATAAGGGATTAGAGGGTACAGATAGAGTCTCATTAGGAAATGGAAATGGAATAGATAGATGGGAATGACTGGAATGGGAAGACTAAGTAGGGAAAGGAAGGGACTTGAAAGAGGGAATTACAGGGAGAAATAGCTAAAATTAAGGAGCATTTGAGGGGTAGGATGGAAACCTAATACAGCAGAAACTTTCCAAAATATATAAATATGAAGGCAATCTAAATGAAATAGTCATATAATGGGGGAGACAGAGTCCCTACTGGCCATCTCGACATCAAAAGATGCTTTCAGTAAAGGGACTGGGTTACATCTAAGTTTGTTGTTGGACATGTGAATCCACAAACAATCCAGGCTATTGCCAAGACAATAGTTGCTCTCTACAAACTGACAGCAAGCCCCCATTTCTGAAGGCAACACCTACACAACTCATCAAACATGGAGAAATCTAGCTGGTGCATACATAGAGCCTTCATTCACCACCACCCCCCCCCCATCCTAGAGTCTTTTATACAGGAGAGTACTCTGCAGGCTACCTAGAGAAAAATGTAAACACCAAGCCAGCCACAAACCCTCTGAACTTCAATTCTATCCTGCCTTCAAGATATGCTAGAGCAACGGTGGCTGTTGGGGAATATTATTTTAAGGTGTGTTACTTTTGTTTCTGCTGCATTTGTTTAAATGTAAAGTTGTATTAGTGTGTTTAAAATACCTGATGGTCTAATAAAGAACTGAACAGCCAATGGCAAGATAGGAGAAAAGATAGGTGGGGCTAGCAGGCAGAGAGAAGACATAGAAGGTGAAATCTGGGAGGAAAAAGAAGTAGCCAGAGAAGGAGGACTCCAGGGGCCAGTCACCCAACTACACAACCAACCACAGGGTAAGAGTAAGATTTACTGAAGTAAGAGGATGGGAAACACCCAGAGGCAAAAGGTAGATGGGCTAATTTAAAGTTAAGGAAAGCTGGCAAGAAATAAGCCAAGTTAAGGCTGGGAATTTATACTTAAGTATAAGCCTCCTTGTGTGATTTATTTGGAAGCTGGGTGGTGGACTCCCAAAAGAGCAAACAGTAAAACAACTAAGAGGTGGCACAAAGCTTGTGAGAGTAAGCAACCAATATCTGATCTGATTAAGGCACAATCCACAAGATGGAAGCCATACTCAACAATGCTTGGGGAACCAAGAACCAGAGATTAGGTAGCCCAAGGACCTAGGGTAAAACCAAATACTACTGGTCTAAAACAAACAACAAAAACATAGTGATAAATGACTCCTAATTCTGCTAAACTCATAGACCAGTGCCTTGTTCAGTCATTATTAGAGAAGTTTCCTCCTACAGTAGATGGGAACAAATACAGAGACCCACAGCCAAACATTAATCAAGAGTGAGAGACCTGCCGGGCGGTGGTGGCGCACGCCTTTAATCCCAGCACTCGGGAGGCAGAGGCAGGTGTATCTCTGTGAGTTCAAGGCCAGCCTGGGCTACCAAGTGAGTTCCAGGAAAGGGACAAAGCTACACAGAGAAATCCTGTCTCGAAAAACCAAAAAAAAAAAAAAAAAAAAAGAGTGAGAGACCTTTGAACACTCAACCCTAAATGGGATGTCTCCATCAAATCCCTCTTTTCAAAACTAAGGGAACGCCACAGAAGAGGTGATGAAAGAGTGTAAGAGACACATGGGATAGAGGACACCAAGAAAACAAGGTCCTCTATATCAACATTATCAGAGCTCATATGAACTCACAGAGACTGATACAGCCTGCACAGAGCCTGCACAGGTCTGCACCAGGTTCTTTCTCTATGTATATATTATGGTTTCCAATTTATTGTTTTTATGGGACTCCTGAGTATGGGAACAAGTGGGTCTCTGATTCTTGCAGATTCTCTTGGCCATTTTTCCTTCTGTTGGTTTGTTTTGTTCAACTTTGATGAGGTATTTTTTGTTTCATCTTCTATTTTATTTTATTTTATTTTGTTTATTTTATTTTATTTATATTTTGTTGTTATCCCTCAGAAGTCTGCTCGTTTTCTAATGAGAGACAGAAAGATAGTGGATCTGGTGGGAAGACAGGGACTGGAAGTAGAGGGAGAGGAAACCAGAATAAGGCTATATATTATGTGAGAGAAGAATCTATTTTCAACAAAAGGGAAAAATACGTTGCAGAAGTTAGAATGATGGCTCAGTGGTTAAAAGCACTCACTATTCTTGCTGAAGATCAAGGTTCAGTTTCAAGCACCCACCAGGTGGTTCATAAGCATCCAGTAACTCCATGTGCAAGAGATCCAATACACTCTCAGCAGATAACCAGGCATGCACATGATCATACAGGTATACAGAATACTCATATACATAAAATAAAAATAAATCTAAAATATATTACTGTATTACAGATCTACATTAAAGCAAATTCATAAAAAGTTTTAGAAGAAAATAGAAAAGAAAAAACTTTACAAGCAAATCATTCTTAGAAATAACATAAAGATGATGATTTCAATACAGAAATGATAAATAGGAACTACTAAAATTGAAAACTTTTCTTTTGCCAATGAACTATTAATATAATTAAGAGAAACATTACAAAAATAAAGAAAACACTTGTAACATATATCTGACAAAAGACTTAAATCCAGAATAAGTATAAAGAACTATAAATGTTGAACAATAAGAAAAGATAAAGTACTGAAGCAATTCACCAAAACGGATATAACAAATAAATTAAAGCAAAGCTGCTCAACATAATCAATAATTGGAAAGTGGCTAATAAAAGCCATGAAGGGATATAGTACTATATTCAATGAAATCATGGAAACACAGCTAGGCTTAGGACACAACTTAATAATAGTGCTCTTCACATATGTATAAGGCTACAAGTTAGACCTCCAGTGCTAAAAAAAAAAGTAATAATGTCAATTTTAAGATTAAAATTAAAATATCAAATGATAACAAAGGGTGAACAGCTAGAATTCCCATGCACTGGTTGTGGGAATACAAAAACAGAATAGCCAGTCTACAAAATGGTTTGGTGGTTTCTTAAAATGCACAGGATACAGTCAGCATATGACCTAAAAAGTCCAGTGCTGAGGATCAACCCTAGAAATGAGAAATTTAAGTCAACATAAAATTACTTAGTAAAAACCTTGAAACTCTAGTGTTCTCACTGCTTGAATGACTAAAAAACCTACAGTATAGGCATATGGCACAATACCCATCAATAAAATGGACTTAACTATTGATTCATGTGTAAATGATTTTCAAAACATCAAGTTCAGCAAAAGTAGCCAGCATAAGAAAAAAAGAACTACAAACTTAACAACTTCATTTACACAACTTTCTTGTTAATGGCACAACTACAGTATTGTAACTACAGTACTAAGCAACAAATCAGTACTTAGTAACCATGGGCACTAGGAGGATCGGAGTAGAAAGGATAGCACCAGGGGATAACTTGGGGTGGTGGACTCACTGTGTAGAGGTATCTACATGGATTTTTAATTCTTTTACAATTCATAGGACTGTATTCCAAAATTCACAGCACACATTTTAAAATAAGAGATTGCACAAAGGGATAAATGTGAAATATAACTAAAGTACTACCCGAGGCAAATTTAACTTATATACATAAAAAAAAAATATATATATATATATATATATATATATATGCATGTATGTATGTATATATGTATTGTAAATGAGAAAACAGAAAATTAACAAGTTAAATATCCATAACAAGAAACTGAAACAAAAGAAAAAAAAAGCCAAATAGAACAGAAAAAATTTGGACCAGAAGTTAATTAAATCAGAAATAAATAAAGGGTCCAGGCATGTTGGCACATGTCTTTAATCCAAGGACTTGGTAGGCAGAGGCAGGTGTTTGAGTTCAAGACCAGCCTGGTCTACATAATGAGTCCCACACCAGCTGGGATGCAAAAGTGAGAATCTCTCTCAAACAAATGAATTAATTAATTAGTTAATTAATTAATACACCACTAAGATTAACAAAGTCAAAATTTGACTCTTTTGAAGACACTGATAACTGAGATTAAAAAAAAATGATCAAAAAGAACAGTCACAAACAAAACAACATGAAGAATTATAAAAATATTAACTTTATTTATGACAATGTATTTGAAATTTTATATGCTATAGATAAATCTTTAGGAAAAATAATATACAAAAAAATCACTCAGTAGATACAAAAAACTTGAATAACCATATATCCTTCAAAGAAATTCATCAGAAGTAGAAAATATCCCCAGGAAGAAGTATATTACAAGGATTATTACTCCAACTTTATTTGGAATTATTTCCATCTTACCTAAAAATAATTTTTTTTGTTTAAAGATTTTATTTTAATTCTAAATTGTGTGTGTGCATGCATGTGCATGTGTGCGTGCGTGCGTGCGTGCGTGCGTGCGTGCGTGCGTGTGTGTGTGTGTGTGTGTGTGTGTGTGTGTGGTGTTTGTGCATGTGAGTACAGTGCCTGTAGAGGCCAGAAGAGGGCATCAGATCCCCTGGAACTGGAGTTGCTGTCAGTTGTAAGCCGCCTGATATAGGTGCTGGGAACCAATCTCAGGTCTTCAGCAAGAGTACATGTTCTTAACTGCTGAACCATCTCTGCAGCCCTTTGTCTAAGGGTTTCCAAGCTAAAAGTAAACAGCAAAATCTTTACAAGGACAAAAAAACTTTGATGGTGACTATAATAGTACATGAAGTTTGAATTAGAAGAGAATATCTAACAAGCACAAGTGCAAAAGTCATTCACAAAATAATGGCAGGAAAAGCCAGCAATATAGGACAAGTAATAAACTGTGGCCAAGCTATATTCGTCCCACATTAGACTTAATATTTAAAAAGAAATGTGCTTATTACACTGACATTGAAAAGAAAATCAAAGAACGGAGGAATTCTGTGCAGAGAAGTATACCATCTGATAAAATGCAACATGCAGTAATCTGGAATAATCTATGCATTCCAAAAGGACAATAATCTGATAACAAGTGTCTTAAAAATAGGCAAATTATCTACAAATGGTGAAACATTACTGTTTCCTCAATAGTAGAATAAATAGAAAACTCTTGGCTATTTAAATTTTTTTCAACATTTATACACTTTGTCATCACAACAAAACAAATTCTCTTGCAGCAAATAATATGACTTTACTGAGACATATAAAAGAAAACCTAAAGAAAAGATAACATGCATCATGGTCATAGATTACAAAATGTCAGTTGTGTTCAAATTAAATGTAGGCAAACCATTAGGCCTCATGATCGGTGAGAGCAGATAACAGTCACCAAGGGCAACACCTGGTCCTTGGAAAAATCAGAAATATGTCTCATATGTTACCCTTCATTAAGCATATTTTTAAAACATTTAATAATATCTACTACACGTCATTTTACTGATTTAAAATTCAGAAAATAATTCATATCACTTTTAAGTTAATTATTTCAAAAATTTGAAATCCACGAATGTGTTTCCAAGAACTGCTGGTTCCACAGTGCAAAGTGGAACTATAGAACAAAGAGACCTGTTTTTTAAAATACGGTTGAAGAGATGACTTGGCAGTTAAGAGCATGCACTTCTCTTGCAGGGGACCTAGTTCAGTTCCCAGCACCCACATTGGGCAACCCAGGGCTGCCTGTAATTCCAGCTCCTGAGTGATCCAACAGCCCTGGCCTCCACAGGTTCTGCACTGATATGTACCTACCCACACACAGAAACATACACACACACACACACACACACACACACACACACACACACACAGACACACACACAGTGGTAGTGAGAAAACATTCCCATTCAGAAAGGTAAAAATGGGAGCATAGCAAAGGGAGATGAGACCAGAGCAAGACCCATACCTAGCAGTGCAAGCACACTGAAGCACGTATCTGGCATCTGAGACTCTAAGGAAATCATCTGAACTCCTATGGGCTTGGGCAGCCCTGCCTTTCCAGCCTGCAGCATTCACACCCTCGCAAGAATCAGTCTTATTCCACTGCTGAAGCTTTTTCTCAATGGGGATGTGGCATCTCTAACATCCTGAGGTCTCTACTGCAACTAAAGCTTTACTTTTACCGCTTAACCCAATGCCCTCTCGAGACCTCTTGCAAAGAATCCAATACTGCCTGCCACACACTGCCTGGCCTCAGCAGCTTTCATGAACCATGGTGCAAGTTGTCAGAATCCCTCACTCTGCTGAGTTCAGCTGTCAGCTCAAAATACATTAGCTTGGTCCCCTGGGCCAAAACTGCAATGGCCACAATGCCTTGGTGCCTACATCTGAGAAAATAATTTCCTAGACCATTGACTTTGTGCAGGAAACTCCTTCAGCACCATAATAAATTCAGGCTTGCTGCTTTTAAATGAATCTGTGTCTTCAGTAGGTAGGGTCATGCCTTCAGGGGTATCTTTGCCTACTGCCCCAGTGCAGTACGCTAAGTTTCTCTTTGGTGCTGACAACATTAACAGTTACAGCATTCTGCATCCACACTTGCCTGTTGCATATTTAATTACCTCATACTACTTTCCTCACCAAACCTCTTATTTCTCTTTCTTTCTGTTCTTCAGTCTCTCCTCTCTTTCCCTCACTGTAGACTTAAGTAAGAACAGTGAGCAGTAACCAAGACACAGCCTGAGGGACTAGAGAGATGGCTTTGCAGTTAAGGGCATGCATTGCTCTTTAAGAGTACCAGAGTTCAGTTCCCAGCACTCACATGGCAACTCGCAACCACCTGTAACTCCAGCTCCAGTGGATCTAACACCTCTGTCTGCTACAGCAACCCACTCACAGATACATACATATGATTAAAATGAATTAATTGATTAATTTAAAAAACACAACCTGAATATTACCATTAGGGTTAAAACAGAGAGGTCAGGAATACTAAATATAAGAGGACTTGTGATGGGTTATAGGAAAGCCAAACTAAACCAGATATGAGGAAGGATCTGGCCCTGTTGGGGAGGGGGAGAGGGAAGCCAGTCTCAGCTGGTACCAGCAGGCTCCTAAAGAGCTCTCACGGGGCACCACTACCCTCGCCCCGTGAATTTCTCAACTTTGTGAGTAGTTGTACATATTTTTTACATACTTCTGCTTCCAATGTGGCTGGTTGGAGCAACACTGATTTGTGGATAAGCACAACTTCTAAGAAAGCCTTGTGTATTCCAGGGAAAAGACCACCATAAACTGTTCCAGGGGTGGGCAAGGGGAAGGGACTGGTGGACCAAGATTCCTAAGTCCAGATTCTGAAGGCCAGCCTTGCTGTTGCGGCTCAGTTCCCTCTGCTCTCACACTGGAGGCTCTACATTCACCTTCGTCTTAACTTGCTAAAATAAACTTCAGACTGCCTGTTCAACCTAGGCCCTGATGAGAGTTCTTTCCCTCCAGAGCACGAGAACCCAGACAGCTGCCATGGTTGGGATCAGAACGAATCCAGGGGAGCAAGTCTCCCCATAACACTGTTTCGTCTTGAAATTGCCTCTGCCAAATACATAACTGTTGCATGATTTTTGAAATGCAGTCTCACTCCAATCTTCACGATACCGGCAGAATGCAGACAGCTTCTTTGCCAGACTGTCCCCGTTCCAGAGGGACAGAGTCTTTGCACCCCTCTGAAACTTCATGAGCCCAGCCATCACCATCCACATTGCTCTTGGCATTCTGGTCTCCCAAACTCCCACCACAATGGCTCATTAAGGGCTGCCTACAGCCTTCTAGAATTTCTTAAACCCAAGCTCCAACCCCTTCCACATTCCTCCCACAAATCAGTTCCAAGGTCTATGAACCGTACAAGTTTCACCTTAGCAACAGCTCCATTTCCTGGTACCAATTTTTTTTTATTTGTCACATTGCTCATTGTTGTGACCAAACACTAACAAAGAGCAACTTTTAAAAGAGAAAGCTTATCATCCAGTTTGAGAAGATACAGTCCATCAGAGAGGCTAAAGCACAGTGCAAGAAGCATGAGATGGGTGGTCACACTGCATCCACAGTCAGGAAGATGCATGAAGAACGGATGCTCGTGCTCTGTTGGTTTTCTCCTTTTATTCAGTCCAGCACCCCAGAGCATGGGATAGTACCGCCCATGTTCAGGGTGGATCTTCCCTTAGTTAAACCTTTCTGGAACTATCCTTATCTACATGTCCAAAGGAGTGTTTTCAGGGTGATTCTAAACCTCATGGAGTTGACAATGGAAGAATAAGCACCACCATGATGAAATCTAACCATCATTTACTCAAAGGCTGGCTGCATTAGAACCACAGCCATTCCCATGCCTGCTTAACTATATTTAGGCCACCTAAGTTGTAGCCATTGTGGGCAGAAGTAATAAAAATCAGTTTCAGGACTCACCCTTCAAGGCATTCAGTGAGCTCCTACTCTTCAACTCTTGCAACAGCTGGAAATTCTGCAGTGGTGGCATCACAAGCCTATGCTCTCTGCTGTGATTTAAGCGTGCCTCTAATGGCTCATGAGCTAGAGAATTGGTTCTCAGTAAAACAGTGTTGGAAAGTGATGTGGAACCTTTACTGGGCAGAGCCTAGTGGGATGTAATCGGATCACTGAGAACAATGCCCTCTGAAAGAGTGGACTTCTTTGGTTCTCTCAAGAGCGTTGTTATGAAAGAACAAGCCATGGGCCTGTGCCTCAAGGTTTCTGTTGCTGTAATAAAACACCATGGCCAAAAGCAACTTTGGGAAGACAGTGTTGATTTCATCTTACAGTTTGGAGTCTATCATCCAGGGAAGTCAGGGCAAGAAGTGGAGGCAGGAGCTGATGCAGAGACCATGTAGGAGTGCTGCTTACTGGGTCACCCTGCTCTCTTACATACTCCAGGACAGTCTGCCCGGGGTGGCCCCACCCAACAGCCTGGGTCCTCTCATATTAATCACTAATTAAGAAAATGCACAGGCTTACCCACAGGTCAATCTCAGTTGAGGTTCACTTTTCCCAAATGACTCCAGCTTGTGCCAAGTTTACATAAAACTAGCAGTCCAGCTGCAGGATGGCTCAGTGAGTAAGGCCACTTGCCTCCAAGCCTGTCGATCTAAATTCTCTCTCCAGAACCACATGGTGGAAGGAGAGAACTGACGTCTGCGCAAGTTGTCCTCTGACCTCCTCATGTGAAGTACGGCACATGTGGCCACATGTGCACACACTCTATAGGAACGGACAAGTGTTACAACTAGACGTCTTCGTTCTGCTCCCCTACTGATTAGATGAAATAATTAACTATACTGAAAAAAAGGTTCAAAGAACTGAATAGAAAAAGAGGTTATGTTAAACGACTACTCTGGAAGAAACAGACCATTTCATTTGGTTATCAAGTAGTCTCTAAGAAACAGGAATAGGCAAGAAAACAGACTTTCCCTCAGGTTATTTTAGAAAACAACAAAGTGCTACCAATACCTTCATTTTAGTCTAGGGGCAACTAATTCAAAATCCTGACACCCCCGTCCAAATTTTAAGACAGCAAATTTGTGTTGTTTTAAGCCACTACTTTGTGGATCTTCCTTACAGCTGTCACAATAATAAGGAAAAATGAGGCGCATGCCTTGTAAGCTGTCTAGATCACACTACCAAGTGCACTCAAAGACACTTCCAGCTTCTCTTACACAGCAAATTTTAAATAATCCACAAGTTGTGTGTTAGGTAAACAAAACTCAGTCACTTCCCAGAACAAATTTAAAAATGATTCCTATGTAATCATAAAATGAGTATTTAGATATTGGTTTATCATTTTTTGTTTTGGATTTTGCTCTCCCAGAACTCACTCTGTAGACCAGGCTGGCCTCAAACCCAGAGAGCCACCTGCCTCTGCCTCCTGAGTGCTGGGATTAAAGGTGTGCGCCACCACTGCCCAGCTGGTTTGTCATTTTTTAAGTCAGTTGCTTTTATCAAATCACTTCCTTTTCCGTTTTAGAAAATCAAAAATAAAATTCTAGATTTCAAAAATCAGTAAAATCTCCTAAAACAAGAAATACTGGCACCTTTTTCTCTTGTAGGAAGAAAAGGCAGGAGGGCAACTTTTTCTCTTATAAGCAAAAAAAAAAAAAAAAAAAGACAACATTTTCTCTTACAACCAACAGAAGCAGCCAACATCTATCATCACAAGACTTTCAAACAATGAAGAACATTTAGCTGTACCTAACTTCCAAAAGTATAACACTTACAGGTGTATTGAACCCGGACCCACAGGCCACATGTGGCCAAGGATAACTATGAATGGAGGTCAATAGAAAACTGTGCAACTTGAAATGATGTGAATTACTCTGGATTTTGTTGTTGTTGTTGTTTTGTTTTGTTGCTTTGAAAAAAAAGAAATGTTCTGTTCTATTCTTGAGCATGAACTTTGCTGGTGGCAATGACATTGTCTCAAGGTTGGAGAGGCCAGCAAATTAAACTGACTAAATTGAATGTGGTTAAGACAAAAGGGCCAGACCTACAAACAGAACACCTTCTACAAAAATTAGGAAAAAACTACAAGGCAGCACCAGAGATTTGAACACCTGTGTGAACACCGCATCACTCATGCAAAAGCAGAGGGAACCATAGCAGCAGCATGGTGTCTATGAACCAGGAGAATCCTCAGAACCAGCAGGTAAGCTCTCAGGAGACAAAGGAATAAGGTCTGAAAGCTGCACCCTTTCTATAAGAACTCTCCATACACTTGACAGATGCTCCTTCAATATCATGCAGAAACTTGAAATGGAATTCAGATCAACAGAAAAGCAGTAACAACGGGCAGGGGGTGCAAGTAGAAGCTGGGAAGGGGAGGCGTAATAACAAAGAGATCTTTAAAATTACTGCATTTTTACCTAAAAACAATAGCATACACTTTAATAAACTACTTACATTAATAATCTTCAGAACATCATTTAGAGGATTTTAAAGGGCTAAAAAAAATCATATTCCAATGTATTTATTTTAATCACTAAAAAAGGAGAACGATCAAAAGTCAGATGACTAAAAATAAAATAATGCTGAATTTATGACTTTGTAGCAACTGATGAAAGAAAAACTAACAGAAATATAAATTTTAGGTACTTTTCACATCACTATCTCATCTAGAAAATAGTCTAGAATACACTAAAAGGAAAATAGAAAGGGGGGATCACCTATTACATTCACTAACAAAGCAGTGATTTTAGAATTGTACTGTCTCTTTACACTTTTATTTTACACCCGGATGCGCGCGTGCGTGCGCGTGCACGCGAGCACACACACACACACACACACACACACACACGAGTTTCTACAAATACTCATTTTTGCCAGAATATTGTATGATTTTCCAAGCACTTAGTGTTTAATAGGCTGCTAGTTGGCAATAGCTTAGTTTTCTATTCCGAGCACTACTACAAACATCTTTTGGTGATTGTTCAAAGATACCACTAATAGTAAATGTGATATATTTTAAAGAGTAACTTAAAATTTTAGCCACTATATTTTAGTCATAGTAGGTATATGGCACATTCTCTTGATTTTCCTAAAATAATTCTTAAAATTATAAATACATTTTAGGAGAAAATCTGTTCAAAAACTTCAGTTAGGAAAATAATTTCTCCACTGTTTAAGATACATTTACATGTAGACTATAAGTCTGCAAAACCAAATAATTAGTAATTAGCATGATGGAATAATTTTAAATGAGATTGTAATTCTAAATGAGTAGCAAACAAAACACAACCCTTTAAAGATAATACATGGACTTTAACTGAAAAGAAGATCAAAATTAATAATTAGAATGGAATAAAGACAATAGAAATTAAGATGCTGAAATTCTAAACCCAGATTTTATCATTAAAGAATTATAAAAAAAAAAACTGACAGAATATTATTGTACATTAACTTCCAAGGCTTCAATTCATTTACCCAAATGAATTACAATAATCCTGCCCACTGTGCCAGCTCATGCCAGTGAATAAAATGTTCTGCTTTGGAATGTTGTAAGTTATAACAGAGCTCCCATGCTGGCAATAAGCTGTTGGACATAAATTAAGGAAGTAGCTTCAATTTACATTAAAATTTGAAGACAATAAAAGTATTAAAATACTAATCAGTTTTAAGACATGCTGCTTGACAGTCTGTCAAAAAATTTATTACAGAAAATTTAAATTTAATTTAGATTATATTCTAATTGAAACGATGTAAAACACCATTTTAACACTCTGATGTAAATAATATATGTGAGAAATTACAATCAAAATTCTATCTAAGAAAGTAAAACAATAATGCAAAAATGTTTCCATTTACGTGATGAGTACTTAAATGCTTGTCCCTTGTGCTTCAGCATAAAATCATAGCATTTTGGGCCACACTTGAGAATACATAAGCAACAAAACATACACAGATGAAAACAGTGCACAAATTACCATTTTTAAATTATATCCTGCTCAGAATAAGGCAGCAGAGTAGGAAAAGGGTTGTAAACATTAATCAAAATAATATATAAATCAGACAAAGTAAAATGAAAAATACTACTCAAACTAAAAAAGTATACATTAAAGCATTCAATTCACTAACTGGACATAAGAATCCTAAATATGTTCGGCTATAACAAACATCAAACACTTCTGGTGAAAACTGATCAAAGAAGCTGGAAAGGCAGCTCATCAGTTAAGAGCACTTGCTGAGCGTCTTAGTGTTTCTAGTTAGGTTTGCTGCAACCAAACACCATGACCAAACAGCAAGTAGGGGAGGAAAGGGTTTATTTGGCTTATACTTCCTCTTTGCTGTTCACCACTGAAGGAAGTCAGGACAGGAACTCAAGCAGGGATGGAACCTGGAGGCAGGAGCTGATGCAGAAAACATAGCGACATGCTGCTTGCTAGCTTGTTCTGTATAGCTTGCTCAGCCTGCTTTCTTAGAGAACCCAGGACCACTATCCCAGGGGTGTCCCCGTGGGCTGGGCCCTGCCCTCAATCACTAATGGAGAAAATGCCTTACAGCTGGATATCATGGATGCATTTCCTCAACTGAGGCTCCTTCCTCTCCAATGACTCTAACTTATGTCAAGTTGACACACAAAACCAGCCAGTACACTGAGCAATCTTGGGGATCAGAGTTTGGATCCCATCACCCACATAAAGCAAGGCATCCTGGTGCATGCCTATAACTGAAGCCTCAAGGTGGATGGAGACAAAAGGACAGTTTAGTTTTGCTGACCTTCCAAGCAGAGTAAAAAGGAGGCCCAGGATCAGGGAAGGACACAGCCACGAAAGAATATATGGAGAACAATAAAGGACACCTGACACACAGGTGTGTACATGCACACACATACAGGCACTCAAACAAATAAAATCATACATATATATATATATATATATACATACAAAACAACATATATAAGTATATATGTATAAACAAAAACAACATACACACATATGTTGTTTTTACTTTTTCAAGACAGGGTTTCTCTCCGTATGCCTGGCTGTCCTAGAACTCACTCTGTAGACCAGGCTAGCCTCAAACTCAGAGATCCACCTGCTTCTATCTCTGAGTGCTGGGATTAGAGGTGTGCACCACCAGTCATATATATATTTTTTAATTTATAACTTAGAGAAAAAACAAAGGCGTAACTATAATTGAAAGCTTCATATCTCTTAGAAAACAGGAAAGTAAGTACGCAAATGAATCATGCTGTGGGATGCTTTCTGTATGCTGTGAATATGTGTTGCTCTGATTGGTTGATAAATAAAGCTGCATTGGCCTATGGCAGGGCAGGATGGAGCCAGGCCAGAAAATCCAATAGAGATAGTCAAAGGAGAAAGGAGAGTAGAGAGAGACGCCAACCACCACCCAAGAAGCAGCAAGATGCCAGCAGACCAGTAACACCATAGCCACATGGCAACTTATAGATTAATAGAAATGGGTTAAGTTATAAGAGCTAGCTAGCAAGAATCTTGTTTGTAATTAATATAAGCCTCTGAGTGATTATTTTTTAAGCAGCTGCAGGACCACGGGGCCGGGCGGGACTGCAGGCTGGTTGGGACCAGAGAAACTTACACTACAGAATCAAGTTATAGAAAAGCTAAAACTATGAATGATAAAGACCAAACTTTATTTTAGAATCCTCCACTCAATTAGGCTTCAACCTTCAGCCCTCTGTGTTTGTCTCCGCACAGTTTAGTTTTAACAAGAATCTTGCTTACACAGTTCTGAGGCTTTCTCATCTTAAAAATCTCACGACCCTAGTTTGCCTCCGAGAATCCTGGTCAGTGGGTTTACTCAGAATTCCTGGCAGACTGATGATATTTTCATCCACTGACCCTGCTCCTTGGTTCCTTGGCTCTAACTCCCCTTGTCCTTGCTCT
>CABHPP010128335.1:0-26518 GCA_902168425.1 Peromyscus attwateri
GGTCTCAACTTCCCAGGACAAGGTGATATTTTTAGAAAGTGAGGTCTTGTGTACACAGAGACCTCAAACAGTATGACACACATATGTGAGAGCCAGAATCTGTAACCAAGAGGTCTGAGACAATGTCCTGAGCTCCGGATTCCATGCCTCAGTGGATGACAATGATGGGGAAAGATCCTAGGGGTGAGAAACAGCTAAAGATCCAAGAGTGTGAGAGCGACAGAAGCCTTCAGAGGAAAGACCTGAGATGGGAATACAAGTGTGTGAGTCACTTGAAAACAGGTTGGAAATGAGAAGAGAGTGCCTAGGACCCTCTTTGCAGAAATGCCTACATTGAATGCCCGGATAGAAAAGGATGCCCTGACAAGAAGATAGGGAAGATCAGGTGGGAAGTATAGAGACCAAAGAAGAGAGGAGGTCAAGAGGGCTGCATCCTGCCAAGAAGTCACATTAGCAGGGACAGAGGAAGGCTGTTGGCTCTGTACAAGATAACTGGGAAGACTTAGAGAGAAGGGACTTAGGCTGTTCCCAGAGAAATGGGGTGGAGGGGGGGGCTCCAGCATGGAGAGGAGGGGACAGTCAGCTGGAAAAGGGGGAACAGCACTATCCAAAAACTAAAACTAAATGATGTCATGGGCATCAGGGAATGACATGTGTCAAAACAGAGATTTCCTACACAGTAACCTGCTGGTAGGGGACATGGGAGAGGAAGCTTGGGCCAGAAAGGCCTTGAATGTTTGGCAAAGAACCTGGGGTTTCCTCTCCAATAGAAGAGTCATCTGTGCTTTCTGAGCCTAAAAGCGACTGTGTAAAGCCAAGAGAGAGGTTTCGTAGCTATGGGAGAGGCCATCGTTCTCAGTAACTAGGTGGGGATGCTTCAGAAATGCATTCAAGCTGCTATTCAGCAGCAAGGGACAAAAACACACAGCCCAGGCAGCTGTTGTACCACCCTCTAAACTCCTAGACGGGAAATCCTCTGAGGGCTGCACTGTGAAGAGCTGTGACTGTCACAGAGAGAGCATCCAAGAGGGAAGGCTGGAAAGTAGAGGCCCCAAGCAGAGAGTGTGCAAACACACTTCATTCCTGCAGTTTCCTCTTGATCTGTTTCACAGGATGAGCCTTACCAGGCCAGGGAGAGAGAGGCTGACCCACAGTCACTTTTGTCTGCAGGGCTCTGGGAGGCATTGCCTTTCTGGGCATCTGCCCAGGGATCCACAGCTGTATCTTTTAGAAAAGAAAGCTGTGGCCCTGACGCCTGTTCTCTCTACCTTCTGACTCTGGCAGAGGAACTGAAGACAGAAGCATGACAAAGAAGTATGGGAACTTTCCTGGGGTTTTGCTCAACAGAGGTGTCAGGGAAAGCTGGGGTCCTCCTGAGCTGGTAGCAGGCAAAAAGATGAGGAGAGACACGGTGATGCTGATTCCTCTCTGTACACATTCTTTCCTCACCCAAGTAACAGTGATGGCAACGTCCTCTGTCATTTATTAACTGATACAGTACTCACCCAGTGGATAGCCTAGACCTATCCCTACTTCCATGGAGCCTGCAGTCTGGTGGGGAAGATAATACCTAAGTGTCCAATCACTTAGGTTGATGGGATTTGTAATTGTGCTGAGTTCAGTATGAGGCACACTACCAGGAACAAACACAAGCCTCTCCATATGGACATTCAGGGCACATCAACCCCTAGAGAATAATGGGTGAATGTGGGAGCCCACAGACATTTCCTAGTGAGATCTGAGCTTGCTTTATCAGAAGGACTGCGGAAGAGGATGATTAGACCACAGGCCTGGGTACTAGGTGTTTGGAAGGGTCTACACTTGGCTGTATCTTGCAAGGGGGAGGTCTTTTGCCTCACCCCTTGGCATTGTTATAAAAAGCCCTCTTGAATAAAGTTCTGGGCCATTGGGTATTGACCCAGGTCCTCCTGAAGCTATCCTATGTTTCTGTCTTTCTTCTTCCTGGCTAGGCCTACCATTCTGTCTACAATTTCCTTATTCCTCTCTCCTCCTCATAGGAATCCTTTAAAAGGTGGGAGCAGGTCCCCCACAGGTGAACAATGCTGTACGATGACTAGGAACTTTAAAAGTCATCTAGGAAGGCAGGCAGTGAAGATGTCACCAGCGATGTCCCCAGGGGTCAAGTAACCCAGGAAGCAAAAAAGATTTGAGGTTTTTTTTCTAAACTCGGTGGACAGTCACAGGGCATTTTAAAGCAAGGAGTAGCAGGCTGGTGAGACCAGACCCCTATTTGAATCATCAACGACAAAACAGACAGAATTGCTGTGAGGGCTATCTACAAGTGAAAAGTACTTCCTCATCCTTCCATCCTGGGGTTTGTCCATGACCTTGGCTCGGTACTTTTCCTCGGTTCAATGGATCACTTAGCCAGTGCCAAAGGAGGAGAAAGAGGCAGCCCAGCCGGCAGATGTTCCCTGGAACAGTGGCCAACAGAATACTGCTCTCAGGCGGCTGGCATGCATTTGGAAACGTGGGAGTCAGATAAGGGCATCTTGGAACGGTTTGGAGGTTATTCCAGCCTACTTAAGAAAGATATGCATATGGGGGAGAGCCCAAGATACTCTGTGCAGTGGAAAAAGCCAGGGATAAAGCAAGAGAGTTAGTTTCCAGTGCCCTGGGTTCTCTGTGTGTTTAGGTATGTATGTATGCATGCATTTGCATGGAATGGAAGCCCCAAAGTCAATACAACAAAACTGTTAACATCTTTTTTTTATTTTTCTTCTTGCTTCAGTGAGTTTTCAAAACTTTTCCAGTAAACCCGTAGCAATTGGTGAGTGGAAAGGAAGATGGCTTCTGTTGTGGTCCTCTGGATCTGGCCTGGCACCATTCTATCCCTATTCGTCTTTACATTATCAAACACCCTTCTTCAGTGTAAGTACTGCCTGAGGTGATCTGAACAGGAAAATTCAACTCTGCTGACCAGTTTTGTCTTGGACAATAGCTGTGCTTCTTAGGGTTCCAAACTCTAGCATAAGAGGGACCTGAGAAAGGGCTCACTTAAACAGCCCATCAGTGCATTGGTAATCATTGAGTGTCCCCCTCTGACCTGGCCTGGGACTCAGGCAACAAGAGAAACAGGATCCCAGAAGCAGAATGAGCTTTTGAGGTCCTTTAAACCTAAGGCGTATATGTTTTGTAATCTAACAAGAAAGCTAATCTTCTATGCATAGCTAATCTTCTAGTGAGTTTATGTTGCCATAGTCCATTGGATCTGAAGGTCAGGGTGGGGCTTGAAGGCTAATCAAAGTAGAAAACAGTCATCCATGAGCTATAACTCCCCAAAAGGCATGGCCTGCATGGCTACCATGACACTTGGAATCTCCTCTACCTATGGCATTGGAAAATTCAGAAGCATCTCTTGATGTATTTGGGAGAACTCTTCTGCAAAGATATAGCTGATGAAACTGGTATGGACCAAAAGTGTATGCACATAACAGAAATATCTAGAGCAGAACTTGGTCTCACCATCCTGGCCTGCATCACATGACCACCACAGAACAGTGACTTCCCTGGAAGGGATGAAAGACATAAATTCGCAAGGCCTAAGGCAGTTAGTTACAAGCCCTTGAAGTCTGGGGAGAGAAGTTACCTGCCCTGAATGCTCAAATTAAAAGAGGAATAGAAATGACTTCCCAAAAGGAAACCAGATGTTGTCACCATTAGATAAAGGAATGGCTGCCCACCTGTCAGAAACAGCAGATGCCCATGAAGCCAAGGAATTCCCTCGGGGTCACTAATGCATCTGCTTCCAGCTGGGTCATAAAGGCATCATGGTATGAAACGGATGGACTTCTGGGAGCAGAAGGAAAGGACTAGTATTCTCCTCTGGTATATCCTCAGATCTGTTTTCCACACAGCTCCCAAGGCACTCTAGCTAAAATGCAAATCCAGCCACAGCTCCAGTTGAAACTCCTCATCACACCCAGCTGCTTTTCCCACAGCCTGCCACTCCCACAGCCTGCAGGATCAAATGCAAGGCCCTCTGTGTGCTTTTGCAACTCTCTCATCCTGGTCTCACATTCATCCTAGCAACACAGAGTTCCCAAGCAAGATGTAGCTCCTACTCATGCACACACCAGGCTGAGCCCACTTGTTAGGGCTTTCCTCATGCTTTTCCCTAACGTAACCCTTGCCTTTGCTCATGCAGTATTTTATTTATTTTATGTTATTTTAATTTTGAGACAGAGTCTCACTATGTAGCCCTGGCTGTCCTGGAACTCAATATATAAAACAGGCTGGTCTCCAACTTACAAGGATCCACCTGACTACCTCCCAAGTGCCGAGATTAAAGGTGTGTGCCACCACACTGGCTTCATGCAGAATTTATGTTGCTATTTCCATCTCATCCTTTACAACTTGACCAGATGTCATCTCCAAGAAATTGTCTCCTGAGCCATGACCTTTTCTGGGCCTCCTAATACCCTAAACACATGTCTATATTTGCACTTAAAATATCCCAATTACCAATGTGTGAGTACAGTCCCACAAAACAATCACAGTAAGAACTGTTTCTTAATTTTATGTGCAGCTCCAGGTACCAGCACACCTTCTGGTCCAAAGTAGGTTCTTATTAAATGATTATTGAACTAAGCATTTTTTTAAAATTTAGTTCTCGTGTATATAAAATGAGGCCACTGAACTACAGGAGCTAAGACATTTCTCCTAGTTCTGAAAGGCCATAGATCAAACCAGCTCTTGTCATATAACATCAGAAGAGACTAGGACATATAGAAGGTTGATTTTGACTTGAAGAGCAGAGCATAAATTCAGAATCAGTCCCCAAGAAAGGGACCATACAGTGGCCAAAAGGGACAGACCATAAATGATGTGTTTAGGATGGTGTAAGGTTAGCAATGTGTAAAAAAAAAAAAAAAAAAAAAGGGTGATGAAAATAGATTTATTTTTCTCTTTCATGGTAAAATAACCACAAAGAACACCTGGGCACGTGCAGATGCCGTATCCCACACGCACTAGCCAAAGGCTGAGAGCTCCATGGTGACGTCACATTCCACCAGCCCATGAATTACATAAATATTAGCCAGGGGAACTCATTCATATAAATATCACCAACTTCCTTGGACTCTTGGGCTGTTCTTCTCACATCTGGTAGAGACTGGATATCTGGGGCCAGTGGAACACACATTCATAAAATAGTCCTTCACCATTGCTAGGCACCCTGGCTTCCCCATTTGAAAAAAAAAAAGTCAGTGACTTAAGGAGGGAAGAACGTAAATTAAATTTATAAAAAATCACTTATTTTAGGACAAAGTCTAATTAAGAGCTTTCAAAATCCATTTGCATCAAAATAAAATCAATTCTCCTCGATCAATCTAGCATTGATTTCCTAAGGCTTCAGGGAGAGTTTGTTTGCATGGACATTACATCATCGTTTGTGTTCCTGGTTTTTGTTTTTATTTTTTGTTTTTTTTTTTTAATCCAAAGAGTTTGTGCCAAAAGGCATATTTTGTCTCATGACTGGAGTTTGCTAATACAGATGTCCTTTGCTTCATTTAATGTGTTCATTTAATTTCTGCCTAGATGATTGTCACCTGTCTTCTCTTCTAACTCGGGCATCCTGACAATTTCATGTAGAAAATTAAAGTAATAGTCTTTCTGAGGCTGAATTGATTCTGCCCAGGTCTTGTTTCAGAAATAATAACAAAGAGAAATAATAGCCTGGGAGACCTTGAGTTTCACAGCTTCCTGCCTTGCTGTCTGGCTGGAAGCCATGATGTGAAATAGGAGCATTTTGCCTCCTCCTCTCCACCTCTCACATGGAGGGGCACTGGTTCCTATGACTTTGTTGTCGCTGTTGAAAATAAATCAGTTCAGGGGCTGGTAATCAAATCACTTGTTTATACTTACCACACCCTCCCTGCCTGTAAAATTCACTCCAAAACCAGAAACCTTTTTTACCCATGGTTCTGCAAGGCAATGTCCAGGAAACCATAGGCTCAACTCTTAAGGTTGAAGTGGACTCTCTCAGAGTAGGCTAATCAAGCCAAATGGAGGCAGTGGGAGGAGCCCACAGCTGCCACAACTCAGTTCCTGTCTTCACAGGGCAGTTCTAGTTGGTCGCCTGTAGCCGAGTATTAGCTCAGATGCTTTCACTTTCTCTCCATAGCTTCCCGGATTCTTCTTGTTTGTCTCTCTTCTCCCTGATGTAGCCCAAAGTAACTGACCTCCTGGGCTGGTCAGGATAAACAAGCATGTGTAAGGAAGAAAGCCCATGCCCAACAGCACCCTTAGCCCCTCAAACAAAACCACGTCAGCAGGCTGCTTGCTTGTTGGATAGAGGACATTAGGAAGATGGTGTCTAGGAAGATAATGTGAAGGCCTCTACTCTAATTAGACAGATTCAGCCCTAAAATCAGATGTCTGTTCTTCCAGTGCTGTGTCGTTTCTAGCCTTGTTGTATTAGCCCAAGACATCTGATTTAGGATTAGGATTTGAGAGAACAACATTTTAGAACCTGGACTGTCACTATCCGGTTGTATGGTTGATAAAGCCCCTTAAATCTTGTGGGTCTCAGTCTCAGAGAATGTATTTTTTCCCTCAGAGTCTCTTCCAATTCCACCATTTGAGACTCTTTGATCTCTACCGAACGTCTTCTTGTATCCCAGAACTCTGTTACTCATCCCTTTAAATGCTTCTCCAAAGAAAGCTAAAGCTGCATTAAATGAGTCTCTTTTTTCTCTTGGATGACACATGCTTCCACTACAGCAGGCATAGGAAGTCCGTGATGATCTTAGCAGGCTCTGACAACTAAGATGCTCCCACCCCGGAGAGCACGGGGCTGCTGCTGCCCCCAAGGGCATGCTGTGCAAGCACCAGCCTGCATGTGGCCTTTCTCTCCTCTCACCCTGACTTGGGTGGCTCCCTAGCAAGCTTATATTTAGGAGAAAGGGGCAGGGGTTGTCCCCCCCCCAAAAGGAATAGAGGATTCTCAACCTCATCCCCCTAGCTACCCCAGAGGTCTTAGTGTAAACTCTAGGCCCAAGCTGTCCACTAAAATAGCTACTGACCCATGTAGCTGTCTCATAATGGACATGTGGCTGCTAAAGAACATTGCAAGTATAAAATGCATGCCAGCTTTCGAAGACTTAGCATGAAAAGGAAGCATGGACTCCATGTTGAAAGGATAATGTTGTGGATACATTTTGGTTACATAAAATACATCACTGAAGCTAATTTTATTGTCCCATTTTAGTCTATCAGCAACTATAAAATTACATCCCCAGTACACACTGAGACCAGTAACACAGAGGTTTCTCCCACTCCTCACTGCGAGCTGCTACTGGAATCATTCTATGACCGTATCTGCACTCACCAAGAGAACCTGCATCAGTTAGAAAATTTGACCAGGCCTGAGGAGGGAGGCCCTATTCTGGGTTGACTTTAAATGGTGACATTTCCTTGCTCTAGGCAGAGAAGGGAGGCCCAACACCCAAAAAGGATAAAAAGTGTTTCTCAAAGCCAAGTTACATAATTTCTTTCTTCTTCTTCTTTTTTTTTTTTTTTTTTAAAGTTTGACAAATTCACACTGATTTCAGCACCAGGAACTCTGCCAGTTTGGCAGTTCTATTCTGAGTTTTCTCTCTGATCTGAGGTACAAAGTTCCTGGACTGTGTAAGTTTCTCTTCCTGCTATAGGACTTCTGACCTGTTTGGAAAGGTTACAATCAAGAACTTGCAAACTCCTGCAATGCGCCGGCAGGATGATGTAGGAGAAAGTGTGTGCAAAGAAAACAACACAGAGCCATAACTGTCCAGCCAGCGTTCACACAAACAGCGAGAAAAAAAATAGAAGCTTCCCTTCGCAAACTTCCTCCTCCTAGGAGGCCGTGCTCCACTCCGGCACAATTTCCAAGGCCCCCTCTGCTCTGTCTTATCAGGTGACTCGGTTTCCACCTAGCCAGCTCGCTCCTGCCTCCCTTCCCCCTGCTCACCCTTGTACACTGTGCAAACTTCCTGGGCTCAGCGGCAGCTTGGTTCTTTTCCGGAGACTTGTTTAAATGCCAGGCCCTTGGACAGGCTCCTGACACCGTGCAGTGCATGTAATATGGAAGCGGCACACTACGCTTCAGGGTTACCTGCAACTGTGTGTTCCTGTTGGTGGTGCCTATAGGGTCCCTGGCCTAACACAGGTAGGGGATAAGTGTATGGAATGAACAAGGGAGTGAGCAGATGAGTGTTTTGGTCCCTACTGTTGCTGTGCTCAGACTGAGATTATTTTAACAAAGAAGTTAAAACGCCTTTCATTCCCTAACATAAAAACAATAAAACAGTGTTTACTTTTGAACTTTGAGCTTGTAATGACTCTGAAGACAGAGATGTGGTATCTTTATCCATGTTTAATTTGTGCTTAGTTATATTTGCAAGCAAGTGTTCCGGAGACAAGATTACAGGGCAGTCTAATGGTGGTAGTGGCAGATGAACCAACTTGGATTCATGGTCAGTTAGTCCAGTTCCTTGAACACATACCTTTATATTCTGTTATGCAGACCCCTATGATAAGTAGCATGCATTTTGCAGTTATGCACACCCTGTTGTAAGTAACATGCATTCTGTAGGTTTGATGGGGGATAAATTTATTTATGCAACTATGGAATAAAAGAGTGAAATCAACTAGCACAGGTGGAGATGGGGGCTATGACTTTGCCTACTTATTAAGACCCTAAAGTATCCATTTATCTGCTATTTATTTATTTAGAGTAAAGCATGTGTCAGTGATGAAAATTAAATTACTCTTGGTTTTACGCCTTCTGGAACAGACTATGAGCTTCCTAAGGGCCAAGCTAATGACCAAAAGGAAATCTTCTAGTTGGCTATCTATTCCTGTGATAAAACTTCATGAAAAGAACAGTACCTTTGGATAAGAAAGGTTTGATTTGGCTTACATGGCCCAATCATATTCTATCACTGAGGGAAGCCAGGCAGGAACTCAAAGCAGGGATCTGGAGGCAGGAACTGATGTGGAGGCCTTGGAAGAATGTTGCTTACTGGCTTGCTCCTTATGGCTTGCTCAGCTTGAACTTTTATGCAACCTAGGACCACCTGCTCAGGACGGGCACTGCCCGTTGTAGGCTGGACTCTCCCACATCAATTATTAATTAAGAAAATGCCCTACAGACTTGTCTACAGGCCAATCATATGAAAGCAATTCCTCGGTTAATGTTCCTTCTTCCTAGATGACCCTGGCTTGTGTCAAGTTACCAAAATCTAGCCAGTACAGGAAGTATGCCCTAAACACTTGGTGACGTGGAATAATAATTTTATATGAAGTAGAAAATGGCACAGTATTAAAATAGGCCCCTAACCAGGCAATGGAGAGAAGAGCTCACTGTAGGTAAGCACACTCCCTTTGTAAAGAAGGATTGATGGGATATATCATTACAACATGGCTTTCTGCCCACACCATTCACGAATGTAAAATTCAGAGACATGCTGTATGTTAAAATCCCAAATGAATGATGGAAATAGTTTTCATTCCAGAAGCATCAAAAACCAAACCTAGAAGAGGCATGTTTCTGCAAAGAGACCACACTGGCTGATGCTCCAAAGCATTTATTCCTTAAGAACATAGTACAGGCAGGAAAGAGCAGCGCCTGAGAGCTTGAGGTACAACCCGTTGCCTGACTGTCCATTGGGTCAGCAGGGTCCGGGAAGGTTATGCTGTGTCTCTGGGTTTCTGAGCTATTTAAGCCCTTCTAATGTGCTTTGAAACCAGAAGTTTGGAAAGAAAAGCTGTTCCACAGAATGGAAAGTTCTGCCCTTAAGGGGACTTGGAACCAGAGTTGCCAGAGTAATGACTACTTAAAATACTTGTTTTGCAAAGAACAGCATATTTTCCCCCAAAATTAACAAACCCTTGCTGATGTTGCTATAAAGTTATCCTAGAAAGTAAGAAGAAAAAAAAAAAAAGCCGGGGTGGGGGGAGGGGGGAGACAAATCCATTCTTACGAAGTAGGCATCTCTAAACCTGAATATATCTTCAACTCAGTAATATAGTATTAAAAATTGGAGAGAACTTTGAGTATTTTGCATTTCCCCTTTTTCTGTTCTCGTCCTTACTGTTATCATCAGCATCAACGTGCATTTCAAAACTGTTGGGGGCGCTACAGAGTAAACGGTAAAAGCATGCTGCCTGCTGTACCCTGGTGTCCAGCTCAGTCTTCTGCCCATTAGCAGCATGGCTGGGGCAGGTTAGTTAACCTCTCTGAGAATGGCTATAGTAATAATGCTCTTTCCCAGCTTTCTGAGACAGTGGCTTAGTTGGCTTTCTCTTGCTGTGATGAATACCATGACCAAAACTAACTTGGGGAGAAAGGATTATTTCACCTTATAGCTTGTAGCCTCTCATGAAGGAAGTCAGGGCAGGAACCTAGAGGCAGGAACTGAAACAAAGGCCATGGAGGAGTGCTGCTTACTGACTTGCTCCCCACTGCCTACTCAACCTGCTTTCTTATACAACCCAGGACCAACTGCTCAGGCCATTCTGATAGAGGCATTTTCTCTGTTTGAAGTTCCCTTTTCCCAGCTGATCTTCTGTTAAACTGATGAGAAAAAAACAAACAAACAAACAAACCCTACCAGAACAGACAGTGCATGAGTGTATGTCAGCAACTGCAAAAAAAAAAAAAAATTTGACTTTTTTATTGTCATTGTTTAATGTCATTGTCATTGACAACATCATCATCACAAAAATAAATACTTCATATGGTCAGTCATTTGAGGTGGGACCAACATGTTTGTTTACTTTTCTCTGGTAGGAAAAAACCCATCCTGTTCAGCAAAATCAGGAACTAAATAAGCTAGTGGAGGGGAAGGGTGTGTTTTCACAACACAAAATGAAAGTCAGCAGCAGCACCAGAAGCAGTGGGTTCACGCTGGTTGTGGAGTTTGCTCTCTGCTCCTTGACCTTGAAAAACCTCGTCTTATCAACATTTCCTTTCATGTTTTCAGCTTGTATGCGTGTCACTCTCCGTGCATGCCTTAAATTACAATTCATTTATACCAGGCTGTCACATGCTTTTAAGCCCAGCACTCAGGTGACAGAATCAGGCATCTCTGTGAGTTCAAGGCCAGCCTGGCCTACATAGTGAAACCGTCTCTCAAAAACAATTACATTTCACTTAATATGTTCTAAAAGTCAGATTTAACACAACTTAACCAATGGGCTTAGTTGAATAAATGACTTTTCTGAGTATAGGAAGGAAGAGAGGGAAGAGAAAAAAAGGAAGAGAAAGACGGGGGAAGGAAGGGAGGAGAGAGACAGGGTAGCAGGAGGGAAGAGGGAAAAAAGAGGAAGGAATTTCTTCTACAGATTACTTCTGAAGAGGTTGTTACTAGAAAACATGTTTCCTGTGGAACAACCTTTGCCAACAGCAGATGAGCCAGGCCTCCCTGCTAAGCCAATCTGGAACAGGTGCAATGATTGACAGGCCAGGCCCGGTTAACGGAGGCCTTTGTTCTCTGGGATTTCTCAGAACCTCAGCACAGTATGAGGGAGCTTCAAATAAACCCTGAGCACAGAGACCAGACAGAAAGCCTAGTTATCCAACTCTAAACTGTCGCCTTGAAGCTTGCTTCGGCCCAGTTTAACCTTGGAAAGAGAGTTTGGGGTTATAAAAGAGGTCCCTTTGTGTTGCTCTCTCTCCACACTTGTTTATGTATTTTTGTTGTCTTATGTGTGTATGATGGAATGAGACTTAAGTCCTAGTAGAATTTTTTTTTTTAAATTCATCTATTTCAGATTGGGTTGGCAAGGCTGTGTTGTATAGGAATTATCAATATGCAATTGCAGAATGCTAGTTCAGCATTACTTGACTCTTTACTCAAGGGGAAGAAGATGTTAAATACAGAGCTGCAGCCCTGCCCCAGACATCCTAAAACCAGACTTCTAGAGTGGAAGTTGTGGGAAGAGTCCCACATACGAACAAGACCCCAGTTGATATAAAGGCAGTCATGTGTTGACCCTTGCCTAGATGACTCTGAGTATACTATGGCCTTGTCTCCAAGAACTCCAAATGGGAAGAGGCATGGTAGAAGTAGGAAGAGACAAGGCATGCTTCAGGTCTCCCCCTCATGGCTCCCCTTGCTCTTCAAATTCCAAGAATAATGCCTGCACATGTGCAAACAGGTCAGCAAACATGTGTTGAGTGCCTGGGAGGTGTGGTAAGTGACCAGCACATGGCAGAAGAGTCATATGCTAACTCCAGCATGCCACGTTGCCACACATGTTTTCTGGTATCGTTAACAAACTACAGTAGGAGCACAGGGAAGGAGCTGACTCTGCTGGGAGCAGAGCAGGGCAGTACAGAGGACTGAGCATAAGAAGGAACACAGAACTACTTCTTTACATAGACAGTTGAGGGAGGACTGCCCAAAGACAGTGAGATTCTTGTTTTTGATGTTTTTATAAGATGGCTAAAAGCTCCTGGGATCTCACCATTCTAATGTATAAAATGGGAATAATCCATTTCCAGCTGAGAGGATGTAGGTGCCAGGGTCATATTCTGGAAGCAGAAACTGTATTAGTGCCTAGACCTTGGTTTCTCTTTCTTAAAATTCATTTACTTCTGATTTATGTATATACATACATACATACATACATACATACACATACACACACACACACATACACCATGTGTATGTATACATATTTGTGCACCACATATGTGCAGGAATCTGTGGGGGCCAGAAGATCCCCTGGAACTAGACTTATGGTTGTGAGCCACCATGTGGGTGCTGGGAACCACATCCCCAAGAGCAGTAAGCTTTCTTAATCATTGTGCTACCTTTGTAGATCTTGGTTTCTAAAGATAATTCTCCAACAAAGGGGACCAGGGCTTTCAGGAGAAACAGGTCTTCCTAGGATTGGGATAATGAATATGCAAGATGAACTTGTCAAAGGCACACCGAAGTCAATTTCAATAGCTTCCTATTGGTGAAAATTCTAATTGTTTCAATAAAGCAGTATAAAACTATATTCCAAGGCATAAAATGTCTTCCATAAGTCCATATATATGTAAATAATGAAGTAATAAACAAGTGAGGGGAGACAAAGCTCCCATGCAGAATTGTAAATAGTTCATGTAGATGCCATCAAAGAGGTAAGCACAAATCCACACCCCTTAAGTGTAATCCATGCCTACGGACTTTCAGAGACAATAATAGGTCATGGTAGCTACAGGTACCTCCGCCAATGATTGGCACTAGTATCATCAGTGAAGAGCCATGGCAGTAGTGCCAATGGCAGTTGTGTGGTGAGAAAGAAACTTCTCTGTGGCCTTCATAAAATACACGACCTCAGTATGAGCAGGAAGGAAACAGTAGGAAAATCCTGAGGGATGGTCTACAAAAGGCCTAGTCAATCCTCCTCAAAATTATACTATTCATGAAAGAAAAGAAGTCTGAAAATTATCACAGCCAAATGATGTCCAAGTAGACATGACAGTTAAATGCAATGTGACTTTCAAGACAGAATTCTAAACCAGAAAAGAAACATTAAGTACAAAACAAGACAGTAATGTATAAACTTCTGCTAATGCTGGGCAACCATATTGGATCATTAATGTGTCAAATGCTCCATAGTAATGTAAATGTTGATATTATAACAGGGGAGAATAGGTATAGAGTGCTTGGAACTCTTACTGTCTTTCAGCTTTAATGTTAATCTGAATATATTCTAAAACTTGAAGTTTATTTTTAAAATAGAGAAATGATCGTACCTGCCTCCCTGCCTTTTATGGCTGCTGTCCAGATCAGGTGGCATGTGTGTACATGTACTTCCTAAACTATGATGTGTACCTCAATTATGTGAGAGTGTAAGGATTGTTTTTATTTAGGGGGCTGGAGTTGTAGCTTTGTTGGTAGAGTGCTTACTTGCCTAGCCTGCACAAAGTCCTTGGTTCAATCCCTAGCACTACTTAAACTGAGTGTCATGGGGCCACACCTGTAATCCCAACACTCAGCGGGTAACATCAGGAAGATCAGAAGCTCAAAATCCTTCTCAGCTATCTAGGCAGTTTGAAGGCATTGAAGGCAGCCTGGAATAAAAGAGACTGTCTCAAAATACAAAAATAATTATTTTTATTTACTTGTTAAAGATTTATTTTATTTTCAATTATGTGTATATGGGTGTGGGTGTGGGTGCATGCATGTGTGAGTGCAGAGCCCACAGAGTCCAGAAGAAGGTGTCATATCCCCTAGAGTCACAGAGGGTTGTGAGCCACACAATGTATGAGTGCGCTGTGACTTGAACCTGTGACCTCTGCAAGAGCACTTAGTGGGCTCTTAGTCCTTAGCTAATGAGATATCTCTCCAGCTCTAAAAATTTTTATTTAAATAATTTTTTGTTTCTAAATTTTTTTAATTTACTAAATTGTGTTTAAATAGTTGAAGTATCCTTAGGATGAAGTTAAGGGTATATCAACTACAACCTAATGATGTTGTGACCCCAAAACTTTGTTAGGACTTTCTATTTGAGTCATAAGATAATGGACAATTAAAACGTCTCAGCGGAAGAGGAATCTGATTAGAGCTGAGGTTTAGGATGGGGGTTGGGATCATGGGATACCTGGGAAGAGATGCTGAAACAGGTAAGGGAGGAAAGAATTGAGTGACAAAGCCAGAGGCCCTGATGACAAGAACGTGTTCTCTCCTTGTGTCTTAGTTAGGGTTTCTATTGCTGTGAAGAGATGCCATGACCCTAGCAACTCTTATAAAGAAAACATTTAATTAGGGTGGCTCACTTACAGTTCAGAGGTACCTCAGCCAATGATTGGCACTACTATCATCAATGATCATAATCCATTATCATCATAGTGGGACATGACACTGAGTGGCCCGACATGATGCTGGCGAGGTAGCTGAGTGTCCTACATCTTGTAGGCAACAGGAAGTGGTCTCATACACTGGGTGGTATCTTGAACATAGGAAACCTCAAAGCCCACCCCCACAATGACACACTTCCTCCAACAAGGCCATACCTACTCCAACAATGCCACACCTCTAATAGAGCCACTGCCTATGAGTTTATGGGGGCCAATTCCAATCAAAGTATCACACCTTGTTATCCAAATCAGGAACTTTCAACTTAGACTTTCTAATGATAATGTTAGTTTGATATCTGTTGTAGAATATTATTTTAAGATGTGTTACATTTGTTTATGCTGTGGAACATTTGTTTAATGATGCAAAGATGTGTTGCATTCTTTTATGTTGCGTTTGTTTAACTCTGTGAAGCTGTGTTACTTTGCCTATTCAAAACACCTGATTGGTCTAATAAAGAACTGAACAGTCAACAGCAAGGCAGGAGAAAGGATAAGCAGGGTTGGCAGGCAGAGAGAATAAATAGGAGGAGAAATCTGGGAGCAAGAAAGGAGGAGAGGAGGACATCAGGGACCACCCACCTAGCTATACAGCAAGCCATGAAGCAAGCAAGCAAGAAAGAAAGATATATGGAATAGAAAAAGATAAAAAGCCCAGAGGCAAAAGATAAATGGGATAATTTAATTTAAGAAAAGCTGGCTAGAAACAAGCCAAGTGAAGGGCCAGCATTAATAGAAAAGAATAAGCCTCCGTGTGATTTATTTGGGAGCTAGGTGGCAGGCCCGCAAAGAGTAAAGAGTAAAAAATAACCAGCTTCAGATATTATCTTAATTTTTTTTACATTTTCATTTATTTATTTGGCATAAGGGTGGGAATGTGAGGAGTACACACATGTGCACATGCCACAGGGCATATATGGTCAGAAGACAACTCTCAATAGTTGGGTCCTGGGGATCAAACTCAGATCATCACACTTGGCAGCAGTCACCTTTACCTTCTGCGACATCTTCTTAGTCTTCATGTTAATGTTTTCAAGAACAATTAATTGATTGAATAAGCATACATAATGCTCTTAAGCTTATTAAATCTCTTATAAATACGTAAACGACACAGAACTCTTTGGTCATCCCATGGATCTACTTTGACTTTGACAAGGTTTTATCCATGTCATGGCAGCCCAGCCTAGCACAGGTCAGTGAGTGATTATGTACCTCAGTTTCCCTCTCTATATCATGGGAATCTTGTGGGTCTCTTGAGCATCACTCAAGGAAACTATCAAACATAGTGAAATACTTAAATTTCTGCTGATATTCATATCACATAATCACATGCTTTATACATCTACCCCAATGAGAAGCACTAGATTCTTTCATTACTAGCCTGTCCACTTGGGAATGTCTCCCTCCACTGACCTTCCTCATCAAGCTCATACATAAAACCACCTTTTTTGTTCCCTGCCCACTTTATCTTAATGCACAGTGAACGTGAAGCAAGCATCAGCCATTTTTAATAGTATTGCCGTGCCCACTTCTCCAAATTGGCAGTCCTATGGACTGGGTCTACTCAATTCCAGCTGCCCTGGAAGACCACCATTTGGAATGCCCCCCTACAGTCTGCCAAAATTAATTCTAGTGCACTCCCGAGAGACCACTTTTTATGTCACTTTATCCCAAATATACCCTCTAACTTTCTTTCATCACAGCTGGCTGCTGTGTGCGATTGACAGACAAACTGACAGAAATTTGACGCTGGGAACTTAAGTTGAGGTGTTACTGTGCCCTGCTGTTGCTTTCTGAAGGGGCTGTCTTAATTATTTTTCTACTGCTGTGATAAAACGCCACGACCTAAGCAACCTGTAGAAGGAAGGGTCTATGTAGGGCTTACGATTCCAGAAGGATAAGGCGCCCTCACCATCATGGTGAGAAAGTGTGGCAACAAGCACCAGGCATGACAGCAGGAACAGCTGGGAACTCACATCTTGAACCACAAGCATGAAACAGACAGAGGAGAGAGAGAGAGAGAGAGAGAGAGAGAGAGAGAGAGAGAGAGAGAGAACTAGAATTGATGTGAGTCTTTGAAAAACATCAAAATCTGCCCCTAGTGACTTACTTCCTCCAGCAAGGCCACACCGAAGTCTCCCCAAGCCTCCCCAAGAGCCACCAACTAGAGACTAACTATTCAACTGTCCAGACCATGGTAGACATCTCATTTAAACAGCCACAGAGGCTATAGGCATATGAGAGCAAACCCCTGCCCTACAGACCTACTTGTGGGGCTTGGCCTCCTGCTGGACCTCACTGGAAGCTGGTAGTGTCAATCACTGCAGGAGACCTCTGTGGAAACCATCCCATCCCTCACCTCTGTGGAAACCACCCCATCTCTCGCTATGAGTCCCTGGGCAAAGACACAGCACACCTTCCTCAGGTTTCCCGTGGGGCTCTTCTGGGGAAACCTGACTGCATCAGCTACTTCTCACATCCTCGTGTATTTTTAAAACAGAGGAGGCTATTTTCTCTCCTACTCCACCATTCCAGGAATCTATCTGAAGACTTTTTAAGGCAAGACCCAGCTAATAATGAGTGATTTCACTCTTCTATTTTTAGCACCTAGGAAGATTTTTTTTTTAAGGTCACTGCTTTTTTAACTTCACTGCTGCAGGGAAGTTCTCAAAAACTGTGCAATTTGGGAAGTGTTAGCAGCTGACAGCCATAGATTATCTTTCTGTTCTAGAACAAAAGGACTCACCAGTAGGAACCAGATGGCAGGCAGGTAAAGCGACAGTGTCTCTCCTAGAAAATGGGCACTAGGATGTGTGCCCAGATTTCTTTGACAAGAATACTCAAGAAGGCAATTGCAAGAGCAGCCACATAACTGCTCATCTCCATGTGTCCACCCCCAGCCCACACGCTGCTTCCCTCTCCTCTATTAGACGGTCCCCATGTTAGTCCCTGACTCTCAGGCTCCTCCCTCAGATCTGCCTCATTCCTCTTCATGCTCAGCTCTGAAATGTCACATGCTTCCTAGAGATCCTTCCGGATTTTCATCTGCTCTGGGATGGCATTCCTGCCCTCTGCGGCTGCACTCCCTCCCATAGTCTGGAGCTGGCTCCTACTAATGCGTGTGTGTGCAGTGACTCGGAGTTTTCAGGGCACTTTGTTTACATTAGGCCCTCTGTTTGGATATCCGTTCTCCTGATCCTACCAAGATGCCTTCCGGTCTCCACCTCTAGTTCAGAGCCTCAGGTCCATGGTTTCTGCTGCTCTGGTTCTTCCCATGCATTCCACTGAGAAGTGGAGCCTTCGATGTCTTTAGTCCTACAACCTTCTGTGTAGTTTTCTTATGCTTCCTGGTAGCAGCACCTAGCAATGCTATTAATCCAGGCATGTTTTCAATCCACTGTTCATTAGACACAGTGTAGCAGTGGCTAAGAGCACAGATCCTAGAACCAGATTGCCTGGGGCTGTATCCAGGATGGGGTACTTCCTAGATCAGAACTAGAACAAGTTCCTGTGTCTTCATCTCCTAATGTATAAACTGCAGATAACGAAAGCTGAGATTTTCAGAGCTAAAATATTTATCACTAAATGAAAGGAGCCTCTCCAGAAGATTACAGACTGGAAGATTTCAACCATATGCCATTCTGGGGAAAGGGCAACTTTGCAGACAGTAAAAACATCATTGCTTTCTACAGACTAGGACAGGGAAGGATTTTAGGGTGGTAAAAATATTCTGCACAATACTACAGAGATTTACATGCTTTCAAGCATATACAATGTACCAAGAGTAGATCCTAGAGTACACTACAGACTCTGGGTAATTATGACATTCCAGTGTATGGTTCATTACAGAACCACTCTGGTAACAGAGGTTGATAATGGAGTAGTCTAGACCCAAACATATAGAAAATATATCTGTCCCTTCCTGCCAATGGTGCTGTGAACCCTCAGCTGGGCCAATTATCACTCACTCACCAGTGGTTGTGTTTGCAGACACAAGCAACCGCATGCAGAGGCCTCTGTGACAAGAAATTGAGACCTTCAAGAGATAACTAATGCAGATTAAATGAGATACTGTGTGGGGTTCTAAGATGGGTGAACAATACTACAGTGACAGCTTTTGAAGTTGTTTTGAAATATTTTAAGCTTATAGAAAGCTTAGAATATAACAGCAAGGCCCCAAACCCTCCCATTTATCTTTATCAATAATACATTAACCAATTGTCTCATACTTTAAAGTTTTTATTACAGTATTGTGTGTGTGTGTGTGTGTGTGTGTGTGTGTGTGTGTGTGTGTAAGTGTGGGCACATGTCAATTGCAGGAGTCAGTTCTCTTCTACCACGTTGGTCCAGGAGATCAAACTCAGGCCATCAGGCTTGGCAGCAAATACATTTACCTTTACCTGAGGAATCTCACCAGTTATATAATTTTTATATTTTTCAGAAGCAAAATATTCCAGACAGAGTTAAAGCCCTATGTCCCTTTTCCTATCCCATTTCTACTATATCTGATAGCAGTGGATAAAGTCCTAAATTTTAACCTACATTTCTATATTTTTAGTTTGTGTTCTAAAATTTTATTTAAGTGGTATAATTTAGTCTATAATCCTTTTTGTGTTGCAGCTTTCAGTCATCACTACGTTTTTGAGATCTATCAATGTTGAAATTTGAGCTAACTTGTATTCACTACTTTGTTAAATTTGCATTATATAAATGTTTATTAATTTATTCATCCCACTCTTCGGAGGCATTCATATTGAGTTTTCAGAGACAGAAGAAAGCTCAAAGGTCACTGTACAGAGGAAAGGATACAGTAGAAGAATGGAAATGATTAGACTAAAGTCCCAGAGAAGATGGTGGGAGCCAGGACTTCAAGAGATGACAGTATCCTAGGGTGGCCGGTTATTGTCCACTGGGTATATTCTTTCCATTTGCTTTCTTCAGACTCCTTGGAGAAGTTCGTCTATTACTACATGAGATTCCTTTAGGAATGTCTGTTACTACCTCACTGTCCACTAAGACATCCTACGACTAATTTTTTGTCACAGTACATTTCTTGATATACAATGATTGGCTTAGGGAAGAGCATGTGACCAAAGCTCAGCCAATCAACAGCTAGTCGTTTTTCTACACTGAAAATAATGTAAATTGGGAGATTGCAGGAAAACATCCCTCCTGTTATGTCGGGAGGGTCTGTCTCTAGCAGAAAGACTGAAGCCAACACAGGGAGAGCGGCAGCCACGAGCAGATGTGAAAGAAGCGAAGGAAAGGTAGAAAGAGGGGATTATTTGAGCTCCTAAATCTCTCACTTAAGAAATCAGCCATGGCCGGGCAGTGGTGCATGTCTTTAATCCCAGTACTCTGGAGGCAGGGACAGATGAATCTCGGTGAGTTTGAGGCCAGCCTGGTCTACAAAGTGAGTTCCAGGACAAGCTCCAAAAGCTACACAGAGAAACCCTGTCTCGGAAAAAAAAATAATAATAATCGGCCATTTTCAAATTGTCTTCATCTTAAACCAGTTTGGCTTGTTTTCTATAACTTGGAACAGTCTTCTTCTAAGTTCATAATCTTCCTAGCCAGCTACAGCTGAATCCCAGAGATCCTAAGTAAGTGTGTAATTGAAAATGATTATTTACCTCAGTGAAGCCATAGAAATGCCTCTAACCTTACACTTCATGAATGGACCAAGGTTTGCTGTACTCAAAGTTCTAATGTGCCACTTCCTTGCTTGAGGACACTATACCCTAACCTGTCATCCATGCATTCATTAAATATTCAGCATGTTCTATATGTCAGGTGGACGCTATATTGAAAGGAGAGTATCAAGGACATGGTGGGAATAGGAGTTTTCTAGGTATTTAGAACTGAGTAGTATAACATTAATTCTTAATAGATGGCCATTAATAAATAGTACACATTTTAGTTCCCAGAGAAAAGCTGAAGAGTGAATCAGGGAATTAAATGAATCATTTAAAAATATTGGATTAGGTCAACAGGAAACAGGAAGGAACAAATAGAGGAACCCAGACAGGCACAGGGAATGAATGACCAGATAATAGACTTACTCACAACCTTATCAATAATTACACTAAAAATAAATAGATTGAGCTCATTTAAAAAGCAGTGAATTTCAAAGTGCTTTAAAAGAAACTTAAATGTTGTCTACAACACATGTGCTTTACTCATAAAATGATGTTAAAAGCACAACAGTTTAAAAAATACTATATAAGTTGTGTGCATAAGGAAGCCACTCTAGCTAAAGTCACATCAGAGATGATTCAACAGGCTGTGGTATCAGGGACAAGGTCAGACATTTCAAAGTGACTAAAGGGTCCTCTCCTTAGGAGGACACAGAAAGTTTAGGTGTCTGTTAACTTTAAAACAAGTTCAAAACAAGTGATGCAAAAGCTTCTAGAAGTAAAGAAAGAATTGGGCAAATTTATAATTAGAGTTGGAGATCTTAAGCCCGCCCTCAGGAACTGACAGCGCATGCAGGCGAGCAGACAGTAATGGATAGAACAGATAATTATATAGGATATCCAAACACTATCAATCACCTTGACCTACATGGTATTTATAGACCGGGCAAACTACTGCAGAAATATATTCTTTTCCGGTGAGCATGATAGAAGGTTACATACACCAAGACACACCAGACATTAAATTGCAAAATAAGTCCCAATACATTTCAAAAGATTGAAGCCATTCCTATCACATTCCCTGAATACAGTGAAATCAAGGTAGAACTCAAAAGCCAACAATAGCCAGGAAATCCCAAAATATTTTAGAACTAAGCAGTGCATTTTTAAATAACACATGGAAGAAGGAAGACATTATAAAGGAAGTTAGGAAACATTCCAAAGCGAATGGTAGTGAAAATGTAGCTAACACAGCAGAGAATAGGATTCATGAATTTAAACGTTTACATAAGCATCAAAAAGCTTTAAAATGAGCAATCTATTTCTACCTTAAGAAGACATAATGAGGGCCTGGGGAGATGGATCAGTTGCATGTAGCATGAGGAAGAATGAGAAGGACTTAGAAGCATGATAACCTGAATTCCAAGCCCAGAAACCACATAAAAACTGAGGAGTGGTGGAGTACTTGTAATCCCAGTTTGGGGAGGTGGAGACAGGTGAGTCAACAGAACTCATTGACAGCCAAAATGGCCAAGTTGGCAAGTTCCAAGCCAAGGAGAGACCCTGTCTCAAAAACAAGGTGGACAGATTGACACTGGAGGATGAGCTCTAGCCTCTACAAACACAATTGTACACACCAGGCACCATATACTTGCAAATACTGGTAGGTATGGTGGCATAAGCCTGCAATTCTAACAGGAAGATTTCAAGTTTCAAGCCAGTGTGAGCTACATAGCAAGATTCCTTTCTCAAATGCAAAGCAAAATAGAAACAACAAAAACTATTTTAAAAATCAGCAAACTGGAAGGTAAATAGATTTTAAAAATGCCATGCTGTTGCTCTGAGCCCTCAGGAAATGAAGTCAGGAAGTTCAGAAGTTCGAGTCCAACCTTGGCTAGAAAAGAATTCAAGTTAGGCAGTGGTGGCACACGCCTTTAATCCCAGCACTTGGGAGGCAGAGGCATGAGGATCTCTTGAGTTTGAGGCCAGCCTGGTCTACAGGGCAAGTTCCAGGATAGCTGGGGCTACATACAGAAAACCTGTGTCAAAAAAAAAAAAAAAAAAGAATTCAAAGCTAGCCTGGGCTCCCTGGAACCCCATCTCAGAATCAAGCAACAAACAAGATTTTTTTTTTAAATGCCAAAACAAGAGGTGCAAAACTCAATTAAATGATATGCACAGTGTGCACATGGAGAGATCTGAGTACAACTTAAGGCATTTGTTTCTCTACCTGTGGGGTCAGAAGTCAGGTCATCAGGCTTGGTGGCAAATGCCTCTACCTTCTGGGTCATCTCTCCACCCTGTTAAGGTTGTATTTTAGACAAATGACAAACATACAGCTATGTCATCACCATTGACAACTACAGCGTAGAGCAATTATTCTCAGAATTCCTAGAGTTTTCTTGTACCTTACATGAAACAGCATCTTCTTTAGTGTGGTCCTGACGCTTTCAGGATTCATTCACACTTAGTTTATTTCTATTGTTGAGTAGGATTCAACATGTTATATGATGTGCATCAGCATCATGTTTTTTGTTTGTTTTTTTGTTTTTGTTTTTGTTTGTTAACTTGCCACAAACTAGGGTCACCTGGCAAGAAAGAATATCAGTAGAGGAATTGCCTCCCACGGGTTGGCCTATGGACACAGCTGGGGATATTTTCTTAATTAATGATTGATACAGGTAGCTCCAGCCCATTGTGGGTGGATCCACCCTTGTGCAGGTGGTTCTGGGCTGTACCAGAAAGCAAGCTAAGCAAGCCACGGGCAGCAAGACAGAAAGCAGTGCTCCTCCATGGCTTCTGCTTCAGTCCCTGACTGCGAGTTCCTGCCTTTGTCTTCCCTCCATGGTGGACTGGGAACTGTAAGTGAAATAAGCCCTTCCCTCCCACAAGTTGCATTAGGTCAGGGTTTTATCACAGTGTCCAAGAGGCCAGCTAGGACAATGGATGTCCAATAGTTTGTTCATGTGATCACTAGCTAGGTAAGCATTAGACTCAGGTTTGAGAGCTTACAAATAATATGCTATGAACATCTCCATCAGACTTTCATTTCAGTACCTTTTTCTTTTTTTGCCTTGATTTGGCTAAAAGTCTTTAATACTTTGAACAAAGTAGCAATGTTATTTCTCAATGTAATGGCCCACAGAAAATATTGTCTTACATGGATACATATTTTAATTATGTTAATGAAAAATACCTTTTTTAAAAGTTATATGGGTTATATAAGGTCGTTTTTATACAGATATATGATATATTTTGAACATATTCCTCACCTTATCTTGAAAAAAACAGGCTATGTTAGTCAGGGTTTTCTAAAGAAATAGAACTAATTGGGTGTGTGTGTGTGTGTGTGTGTGTGTGTGTGTGTGTGTGTGTGTTTGCACACATTAAGGGCATTTATTAGAGTGGCTTATAGGCTCTGGTCTGGTTAGTTCAACAATGGCTGTCTCTCAATGGAAAGACAAATAATCTAGTAATTGTTCAGTCCACAAGGCTGGATGTCTCAATTGATCTTCAGTCTACATTGGAATCCTGAAGAAGTAGATCTTAATACCAGAAAAGAATGTCTCAGCAACAGGATAAATAAACTTGCCAGTGAGAGCAAGGACAGGCAGGCAAAAAGCAAAACCTTCCTTTTTCCATGTCCTTTTATGTGGTATGCCACCAGAAGGTGTGGCCCAGATTTAGGGTAGATCTTCCCACCTCAAATGATCCAATCAAGAAATCGCTCACAGGCATGCCCAGATGTTTGGGTTTTAGTTGATGCCAGATGCGGTCAAGCTGACAACCAAAATTAGACCACACAGGCATCCATGTGGACATATTTAAATTTCTTTTGCCTAACTACCCAGGAGTGGTATTGGTGGATTGTATAGAAAGTCTGTGTTAAACTTTATAAGAAGTGAATACTCTTCCAAATACCGATTTGCATTCCCATCACCAGTGTCTCCCAGTCCCAGGTGAGCCTAGTCCTTGCTAGTATTTGAAATTGTCACTTTATAAAATTGTCATGCTAGTATATAATTGAATCTTCTGATGTTTTTGTATTCCCAAATAATACTGATGTTGAGTTTTTCAAACAATGGCCATATTTATTAAAACAAAGGGCTTATTTTATGAAAATATTAACAAAAATGACAAATACTAGGAAGACCATTAAGGAAGAAAGAGAATATAAATTATCAATATCAAGGCTGAAAGAGTATATAGTATTATATTAAAATGATAATGAGAAAGTACACAACTCTGTGCCAATAATATTTGATGTCTTGTATTAACTGGACAAATTCTTCAAAATGTAGCTTATAAAAATTGACATGGGAAAAAAACTAAAAATGAGAATGTAATCCATGGCAACTCAAGCCCGTAATCCCAGCACTTGGATGGTAGAGGCAGGAAGATCAGGAATTCAAGGTCATCTTGGGTACAATAGTGAGTTTGGGTCCAACCTGTGTTACCTGAGTTATATCTTCCAAAAGAAAATACCATTTCAAGTTACAGAAAAGCAAGTCAAACTGGGTAGGAAAAATTCTTAAAGGTAGATTGCTGGGATAAAGAGGGTGTATACTAACAATTAAAACAGTCAAATATTCTTCCGCAGAAATTTAACGATTTTTTTTTATAGCTGTAAGGAGGGAATGGGAGTGTCTGTTTCCCAACCACCTTACCAATGAATTAGTGATGGGGCACTTTTGTTCTTGTTGGGACAATAAGAAGAAAGCAACAAGTTGGTGTAGTTTTTCTTCACAGGGAAGCTTAGGCTCTTGCACATCTCGATGTGGCTGACAGACCTTTCACGCCCATTTCTACTGAGCTTTTGGTCCTTTTCTTGCCAGCATCAAATCACTCCTCATCTATCAGAGAAAGAAACACACTCTAATATAAACTGATGAATAGGATGTTTTCTGGGGCACTGTTGGTATATATCTCCCCACGTAGTGTTTCTGTGCAAAGTTGTTTAATTTTTAGACTTTATTAACCTTTTATTTTATGAATTCTAGATTTTGAGGCATTTCTAGTGTAGCTAGAGTTTTCCTGCCTGGCCCACAGTCAGGATAAATCTCTTTCACCTGCCAGTCCCACAGCCGCTCAGACCCAACCAAGTAAACACAGAGACTTATATTGCTTACAAACTGTATGGCCATGGCAGGCTTCTTGCTAACTGTCCTTATATCTTAAATTGATCCATTTCTATAAATCTATACCTTGCCACATGGCTCGTGGCTTACCGGCATCTTTATATGCTGCTTGTCCTGGCGGTTGCTGGCAGGCAGTCTCTCCTTCTGCCTTCCTGCTCTTTTAATTCTCTCTGTTAGTCCCGCCTATACTTCCTGCCTAGCCACTGGCCAATCAGTGTTTTATTAGCAACACATTTGCCATACAGAACATCCCACAGCATTTCTAGGTTTTCTTTTTTTTTTTTTTTTTTTTGAGTTGGGTATAAAATCGCATGCTAGATCACATCTTAAAAAGATGAACAATTTGCATGTGAAATCTGAACCCTTATTCAGAGAAGGATGTGACAGTTTGAATCGAGCCTGATTTTAACTGACACATTGTGAATGTTTGGGGAAGCTCTGGACCCATGTTAAGAAAGAGATAATTTACCAATGTCTCCTGAGATCACTCTTTCCTCGTTGTACCATGGCTGAAATCATCAGGGGCCTCAGAGGATGGAGTGGACACCAAGAACTCCACTCTGTCTCCTTAAAGTGCTCACTTGTTCCTTTCACTGTTCTTTGTATTCTGTTTTCTCCCAAGTATGGAGAAACAAGTTGATGTTAGCCACATTTATTTGGAGGCCCTTATCATTGTACTTTTTGCCTGTTCCTAAGAGCAAGGAAAATAAAATTTTAGTGATTGATCAGCAAATATATTTACTAACCATCCATCATGCTTGAGGCAGTTTGGTCGGTGCTAAAAAGAAAGACAGTTGAGAAGGCTCACAAATCACCACCCTCCTGGTGTTTCTATTTCTCTTTCTCCTCTCTCTCTCTCTCTCTCTCTCTCTCTCTCTCTCTCTCTCTCC
>CABHPP010128335.1:26618-39453 GCA_902168425.1 Peromyscus attwateri
AGGCTGGCCTCAAATTTGCAATCCTCCTGTTGCTGCCACCTGAGTGCTAAGATTAAGAGAGTGTTATCTAGTGAAATTCTAGAGAATTTCATACAATGTATTTTGATCATATTCACTCCCAACTTCTCTCATTAACTCCCCCCTGACCCACCCCAGCCACAGCCTCTGTGAGTTCATGAGTGCAGTGGGACTGTCCCAGAGAGAAAACACTGCTGCCCTCCAGTCCTCCCCAACTTCCAGCTCTTTAGGTCTCTCCATTCCCTCTCCACAGTCATTCCTGAGCCTTGGAGACAGAGTGCAATATAGACATCTCATTTGTGGCTGAGCACTCCACAGTGATTCTCTGTACTTTGACCAGTTGTGAGTTGCTGCATTAACCACCATCCACTACACCAAGAATCCTTTTTCATGAGGTCTGAGGGTTGTTTTAGTATTTGAGTAGAGAGATAAGAATTTAAGAGAATAGTTTGATATCATGTCCATTTAGCAGAATAATAGTAGGTTCATGCCTTGGGCCTGTGTGCTCCCCAACCATTCATTTTTGGCCAGATTTTCAGTACCAGACATGTGCTTCCTCCTGTAGAGGAGGCCTCAAACCCAACCAGGAATGTGATTACCATTATTGCACCCATGGGCATATCTCGCCATGCCACTCATTATTGCAGCTCACAGGGTTCACAGCTGAGTAAGACTTGATTTTTTCCCCTCAGCATTCTGCATAACACCTTGCAGTAGTATGAAAGATATCCAGCAGGGAAGAAGCTTCCTGGTTGGTACTAGCTTGATTTCTCCACTTCCTGTGACTCGTGTATGCTGTATTCAGCAATAGTGTCTTACCAATCAAGGTATGGCAATAGCCTGTCTTGTTCTGGAGGGCTCTGGGACGCTTCTGACCAACAACAGCTTGAGGGGAAGTTTCCTGCACCTAGTGCTGGGGTTTTAATTTGGTAATCCATGGCTTCTGGAATATGCATAACCTCCTATGTGGGATAGCTCAAACTCTTTTGTGTAGTAATGTGTGTGTGTATGTGTGTGTGTGTGTGTGTGTATGTGTGTGTGTGTATGTGTGCGCGCGCGCGTGTGCGTGTGTGTGTGTGTGTGTGTGTGTGTGTGTGTGTGTGTGTGTGTGAGACATTTATAAAATAGTAGCCTTCAGTTCAGGACTAGTTCACTCCTGAGGTCTACAGAATATCTGCAGCTGCTGGGGAATGTGGAATTTCCCAATCACCTGTGGGCCTAACTCCTGTCTCCACTGTAGGCTTACAGCTTCCTCTGAAGCCACTGCAAGTACTGGCGCAAGTACTGGCAATTTAGATATTTCTAGAAGGAAACACAGACTTGACTTAACTTCTTAATGATGAGAAGTAAATGGCTGGGTGAGACATGTGTGAGAATATTTAACAGCGGTGAGAACTTGCCATGGGTCAGGAGTAATCCCCCTGAGGAAATTGCCTTTGTTACTGGAGTCTGAAAGGTAGGTGGGAACTAGCTAGGTAAAGATCAGAGAACAAGAGTTCAATCTGGGAGGAGCACACAGTTCAGGAGGGTGGTAAACCCTAGTATGCTTGGGTTAGAGGTAAAAAGGGTGTGATGTCAGATAGGGAATGTTTCCAGTTGGTTCCCTGGGACATATGGATCACCAGTGTTAGGGAGGATGGTAAGGAGGAAGACAGGGAGAAGTAGAGGAAGGAAGACTAGGCAGAGAGAGAGGCTGGGCTACCATTTCATCACAGCACAGCCTCTGTCAATCAAACAGGGACTTATGAACAGAGATGCTTCTCTTGGTATTGCTCCAAAAAGCATCAAAGAAAGTAGGCTTTGGATTTTAAACTCAGGCTGACTCTAACTCTCACTGAAAGGTGAGGCCAGGTAGAAGCTCTCCCTCCAGCAGGAATAAGAAGTCCTTCTGCCCTGGAGAGGAGTCTTGGTCCTTTAGATCCTAGTAAAGACTGTTCCAAGGACAGCAGGAAGCCAAAGGAGAATTTTAAGCATGTAAGAGTGCCCACCTGATTGACCTATCAAAAAGACTAGTCTGGCAGTTTTATGTACCTATTTTAAGTGTACATTCATGAAGAGTGTATTAGTCAGGGTTCTTCAGAGGTACAGAACCAATAAAATGAACACATATTATAAAGACTGATTTAGGTGACTGGTTTATGCAATAGGGACTGGGTAACCCAACAATACCATCTACACACTGAAGAAGCTGAGACCCTGAAGTTAGATGCCTCAGCAATCCCAGTCTGGCACTGAAAGCCTGAAGGATTCCTGGAGATACAATGAGGTCAGTACACCCCGGAAAGCCTACAGATCTGGGTTCTGATGGCAGCCACAGATGGCAGCAGCATCAACAGAATATAGTCAACAGCATGATGCAGAGACAGGCAGGCAGGCGGTGGAGGATGGATGCTGGAACTCAGCTCACTGTCTCTTTTTATACCATCTAGGACCCCAGTCCATGGGATAGTACCAACCATATTCCTAGTGGTTCTTTCTTGCTCAGTTAAACCTTTTGGAAACACACAGGTACACCCAGAGATGTGTTTCAACAGTGATTCTTAATTCCATTGAATTAACAATATTAACCATCAAATAGTTAAGTATATGCACGAAAGCATTTAAGAAGCAGATGAGTGGCAGGGTGGGCACACTGCTTATCTGCACATCTCTGTTTACCCCTCAACTATGTAAATGTACAATGTCACATATGCTTAGACTCCTTGAGAAGCCTTCCCTGACCTTGACCCTGATCTGGAGTGAGATTTGCTGGCCCTCCCTTGTTCATCTAACTCTCCTATCTCCTCTCTTTAGTTTTACCTCTTGTTATGAAATGATTTACAATGAAAAAAGTGGGTCTTAAGTATCCATCTCAATGAATTTTGACAATTGTATATACACCTAGGTAATCATCAACCCAAACAACACATAAAACACTCCCGAGGTCTGCTATGCGAGTTTCCCTATGCACCTTTCCTGGGAAAGTCCCTCAGACCCAATCACGTGCTTCCATACTTCCAGCATTCTGGATCACTTTGCCTACCTTTGGGTTCATGTAAGAAGAATATGCAGTGTCTACTCTTATTTTGATAGTTTTAGTGTTAATAAAATAGATGTACTATAAAACGTGCTGCTCTGGCGGGGATTATGTACACAATTCAGTGGCATCAATTACACCCACAATGCTGTGTAACCACTGTTTACCTCTTCAGCGCTGATTTCACCTCCCCACCCTACTCACTAATCTCACTATGGGGATCCAGCCACAAGTAAAAGAGATGTGTTCTACCACAGTCGTCGACATGTAGAAAATAGTGATATTTGTTGGTCAGTTGGTTGGACAATTAATATCTCATTTATTTCTGTCTGAGAACGATACCAAACCACTCCTTTATCCTTCCTCTATTTCCCACATATTTAAGTATTTGTAGATGTCTGTGTGAGACTTTGAAAATTGAAAGATGAGCTAGATAAAACTCCTGCCTGTGAGTCTACAGTCAGATTAGAAACCCATATAAATACATCACACCCAATAAAACAATCCCAGTGGAGAGATGAAGGTGGGAAGAATGGACACGAGAGTCTATTTCTTCACTGTCTTGAGAAATAAGGAGGGTTTCACAGAGAAACAAAATCAGAGTTGGTGCTCTCAGGGCATGGGGCAGCAGGGTTATAAGGGGTTCACCCCCTCCCACTTGAAGGGACTCTGGAGGGACTACAGAGATTTCTTCAGAGATGAATCGGCCCCTCCTCCCCCTACACCCTCACTTCTGCCTCTGCACTGAAGCATGGTGGGATATGTTTGCTCTCCACCTTCCTCCTAGTGATGTCCTCTTTTTTTTTTCCCTCAGTGTTACTCTTGAGCTAATTTCTCCTCACCCTCACATGCACACATTCCTTAAATAGGTAACTTTTATTATGTGTGGCTTCTCATAAAATGTCCTTGTTCAAGACGTTGGGTTTTTTCCAGGGCAAGTCACATAAATCTCTGAAATAGTTAAATGCCTTTGTTAGTCTCTTATTTCAAAAGCTACTGCCAAATGACTACCCACCTCCTTGCCTTTGTGTGTCCTCATTCATCTTGCTCCAAGCCACCATCGTTCTCACAACTGTATGTAGCTTAAGAATTCAAGCCATGGACTGAGAGACAGCTCAGTGATAAGGAGCATCCACTGAACTTACAAATGACCTCAATTTCATTTCCACCCCCCAAGTGGGACAGCTCACAACCTCCTGTAATTCCAACTCCAGAAGGATCCAGTACCTTCTTCTGGCCTCAACAGGCAATGCACACACCTCTACACAGACACAGACATACATATAATTTTTAAAATAAATAAATCTTTTTTAAAAAAAGAATTTAAGTCATTGAGAAGAATCTGGCTGTAGCTGGACATGGTGGCGCATGCCTTTTTGTTTTGTTTTGGCTTATTATTATTTTTATTCATTTTACATACCAATCACAGCTCCCCCTCTCATCCCTCCTGCCGCTCCCCCCTACCTTTCTCACCCCCCATCCCTTATCTCCTCCTCCAATAGGGTAAGTTCTCCCATGGGGGGACAGCTAAGCCTGGTACATTCAGTTGAGGCAGGACCAAGCCCCTCCCCACTGCATCAAGGCTGAGCAAGGTGTCTGACCATAGGTAATGGGCTCCAAAAAGCCGGCTCATGCACCAGGGATAGATCCTGATCACACTGCCAGGGGCCCCTCAAATAGACCCAGCTACACAGCTGTCTCCTGTATGCAGAAGGTCTAGTCCGGTCCCATGCAGGTTCCACAGCTGTCGGTCTAAAGTTCATGAGTTCATATGAGCTTAGTTCAGTTGTCTCTGTAGATTTCCCCATCATGATCTTGACCCCCCTTGCTCATATAATCCCTCTTCCTTCTCTTCGACTGGACTCCCAGAGCTCGGCCTGGTACTTGGCTGTGGATCTCTGTATCTGCTTCCATCAGTTACTGGATGAAGGCTCTATGATGACAGTTAGGGTATTCACCAATCTGATTACCAGGGTAAACCAGTCCAGGCACCCTCACCACTCTTGCTAGTAGTCTGATCTGGGGTCCCAGCACTCAGGAGGCAGAGGCAGGTGGATCTCTGTGAGTTTGAGGTCAGCCTAGTCTACAAAGTGAGTTCCAGGACAGCCAGGGCTGTTACACAGAGAAATTCTGTCTCGAAACAAACAAACAACAAAAAAAAAAGAATCATAGACAAAATGAAGTTACTAAAGTAACTTGAGAACCAAGACTGTCTTATTGGGGTGGGGCATGGGTGGATGAATAAATGAATGAATCACCCAGATAATCAACTCTACTAGGCAACTTAAAATGAGAGTCAGAATGATAATGATAATGACAACAGTATTGGTTACAATGTAACATGATAAAGCTACAATAGATAAGTCAAAAACTGTGCTTGGGAATAAGGTGATCCAGAGGGTAAAGGGGTTTGTCATCAAGTCGGAGAACCTGAGTTCAAGTCTCATGACTCATATGGTAGAAGGAAGGAACTGATTCCCATTAATTGTCTTCTGACATCCATGGAGATGAATAAATAAGACACACACACACACACACACACACACACACACACATGTGCATGTGATATGTGTGTGTGTGTGTGTGTGTGTGTGTGTGTGTGTGTGTGTGTGTGTGAAAATGTGGAGACCCAGGAGAGATGTCAAGTGTCTTCCTTAATCACTTTCCACCTCATCCTCTAAGACAGGGTCTCTCACTGAACCTGGAGTTTCCTTCAGTTCAGCTAGGCTGATTGACCAATGAACTTCAGGGATCTTCTTGTCTCACTCCTAACCCCACCTCTAGCACTGGGGTTGCAGATACAAGCCACTGTGCCTGGCTTTTACATGGATGCTGGGGATCTGAACTCAGGTCCACAAGGTTGTGTGGCAAGCTTTGCTGAATGAGTCATTTCCCTAACCCCCAATATCCCTTTTATTTTCTAATCAAAATAATATTTATAATCAGATAGTGTCCACAGTATTTCTTAGCCTTCTGTTATAAGAGGTTCACCTGCCCGCCCCCCACCCCCGAGTTGTTCAAGAAGTCCAAATAATACTATGCCTTATTTTAAGAATCACAGACAGATCCACCCACGGCCCTGCTCAGTGAAGATGGTAGGTAGAAGGTATGGGGGAAGGTGAGTATGGCTCTCTTTAGCTCTCAAAATAATTGATGTGGAGTGAGACATGAAGGTGACAGAGAATGTCTTATGCTTTCCTTTCATCCTTTCAATGCAACTAGGGTAAATTATATATACCAGTTGGAAAGCCCAGTGGGACATTGATCCAAAGTTCCATCTTTTTCCTTATGAAAGAGGGACTATCATGTGGCAATAGTCAGAAAACCTTCCAGAGAATGCAGGAGTAGAGAGCATGTTGTCTTGGGTTCCTGGCTCCTGTCCAGAAAAAAAAATTTGATACTAACATGCTGTGGATATCGCTCTGTATAAATAAACACTGATTGGCCGGTAGCCAGACAGGAAGTATAGGCGGGACTAACAGAGAGGAGAATTGAGGGAACAGGAAGGCTGAGGAGGAGATTGCCTGGAGCCGCCTCCAGGACAAGCAAGATGTAAGGTACCAGAAAGCCACGAGCCATGTGGCAAAGTATAGATTAATAGAAATGGGCTAAATATATATATTTAAGAGTAAGACCTAGACAATGATAGACCTGAGCTAATGGTCAAGCAGTTTAAATAATGTAAGAGTCTGTGTGTTTATTTTATAAGTGGGCTCTGGAACTGGCGGGACTTGGTGGGAGCTGGAGAGAAATTCTCCAGCTACACTAACATCAGAAAGAGAAATAACTTAAGAGTCATACAAGCCTGGAGTGAAAATTAACTGACCTAATCATCCCTCTCGTACAAGCAAGAAGGGGGAAATATTAGGAAACAAGGCCAGCAGTAGCAGGAGCCAAAGGGGTTCTAAGGTCTTGAAGTATGTTTACATGAAAGCAACAAGAGCTTCGGGATGACCTGTGTTGCCTGGACACACACTCCCTAGACCACTCATTGATTCTGCCCATCTCAGTTTACAAGGAAAGAACCCTCCCAACCTGCCTCATCCTCACCCACTGTTCTCCATCCCCATCTCACTGACATGGGAACTTGGCACAGTCCTCTAGAGTGTGCTCTCCTCAGGTCTGGACCATCCTCTCCCCATCTCATCCAGCACACAGTTCAGTTGTCATCTGTGGATGGTCAGCTGCCTCACTCCCCCATGCTGGACTGTGAGATCCACAAGGTAGGGACTCTCTGATTCCCCACTGTGCATGTTCCTGCCTGGTGAAGATTAGTGAATGATTCTGGATGAGAAGAGCCTTTTCTCTGCTGAGGATATAAGCTGAGGAGAAGACTGAAGTGAAGGCCAGGATGCAGAAGGAATGGACTACCATTGCTGAGTCCCAAGAGATACCATCAGTCTACAAGCAGAGCCCAAACCTCCACGCAGGGACACTTATCTTCCTCCCAATGTGTGTCTCTAGATGCTTGAGAACAAAACATGATGAATTTTTGGTTATCCGTATGTGTCCTCCTAGTGAAAAGCAAAGAGAAAGAAGTGAGGATGGTGTGCCGTGTAAGTGGAACTGTCTCAAAGCAGAATACCACTCAAAGCCTCAGAAGGAGCCACTAAAGAAAAGGTTTCCTTTAACCTCATTTCATATTTCTTACAGTTTACAGGAAATTGTTTCCATCTTCTCCATGCCCATCTGTTTGACTCTAACGTCACTGCCTGCAAACATGGCTGCATCGTTCTGTTTTGTTCTGAAAACAGAACCCTGGTTGATATTGTATTAATTGTGGTATAACCGTTATTTTTCATTTATGATACTGTATAGTCTTTTCTCTCTGGAAGTGGAAGAAATACCTTTTTTAAAAAAACATCATATTCAAATAAATAAGTAAGGTCATTCTCTTGTTTCAGTGGTCTTCTACATCTTGAGGGTGTGATTTAGACATCATGCCTGTTCGAAGGTCTAATTTTTATACTTTTGAAGGTGTAAGAATGCTTGTGTGAGAAAGGCAGAACCTTGCTTTAAAGCAACATTTCATGGACCAAGTAATTCTTTGCTAGGGAGAATCCTGTTCATGGAGGATGTTAGCAGGACGCCCCCCCCCCAATACTTTTACTTACCACAGGCAGTAGCAGCTACCCAGTCCCAATTTATAACCACACAGAAAATGGCTTGAACATTGTCAAGTATCCTGAGGGATCATGGGTGTAGAGGGATGTAGAAGCTACTAGGCAGAGTGTTTCCCTAACAACCTCCAGGAAAGAAAGACCTAGGCAAGGTAAGTTTTCTTAGCTTCTTGTCAGTTCATTGTTCTGCTTGCCAGTATGGTATTATCACACCATTTTGGATGGGTACAGAGAAACCATAATGTACTGGTGACAACATGAAACAGAAACTGTCTCTCTGAAGTTCCTAGAGGCTCCCTCACCACACAGGAGAGAGTACTGTGTGAGGTATGGGTCTATCCACAGGCTGTCCCTCTTACCACTGTGACCTACTAGGGGTCCCAGGTTTCTCACTCACACAATAGAGATATAATACTTGCATATTTTGGTCAGTGTGGTGGTTTGAATAAAAATGACCTCCATAGGTAGTGGCAATATTAGGAAGTGTGGCATTGTTGGAGTAGGTGTGGCTTTGTTGGATGATGTGCATCACTAGGAGGGTGGGCTTTGAGGTCTCAGAAGCTCAAACCATGCCTAGTGGCTCACAATCACTTCCTGCCACTTGCCAATCCAGATGTAGAACTCTCAGCTCCTTCTCCAGCACCATGTCTGCCTGCATGCTGCCATGTCCCACCATGATGATAATGGACTAAACCTCTAAAACTATAAGCCAGCCCCAATTAAATGTTTTCCTTTATAAGCGTTGCTGTGTCACAGTATCTCTTCACAACAATAGAAATTCTAACTAAGACAGTCAATGACTAGTTAAAAAAATAAAATGTTCCAAATTTTGTTTCTCATAAGTGACAGAATCAAACCACTTTTTGATATGTTGGGTTTTTTTTGACAAAATGGCTTTGTCCTTAAGGAAGGGAAGACAGACATAATGGAGCATGTGTGAAGGTCTGGTCTTTAAATTCTAACCAGCCAAAGATCAGAGCAATTATTTCCACTCACCAGCCATGAAGTGGCTATGACACTAGGGCACATAAGCTTTGAGTTCTGATTTCTTCATCAATAGAATGAAAGAAAACCTCTTATATAGGGAGTTGTGAGAATTCAGTTATAGAACATACACAAAGTTCTTGGTACAGAGCTCCATCTGGGTTAAGTACCCATAATCATTTGTTGCTGCTGTTGTCATTATTACTGAAGAGAGGAAACACCATGTGCTGCCAGACTACCGAGAGAGACATCAGAAGCAGATTTAACTTTAGTATCTCTAACCCTGTCTTTAGTGGAAACTTCTATTTCTATTGCTTTGTTCGGAGACAACAGCACCACAGACAGGTGTGTTAAAATATTACCCTTTTATCCAAGCCTCAGCAGCGAGAGAGAGTTCTGCCTCATTCATATCCATATTCAAAACACCCAGCAGAAGAAATGGCCAAAGGAGGGACGGTCATTCCCTGCTTGACAGGTAGAATGACTGAGAATCACAAGGTTCCCGAAGCCGCTCTAGACTCTGCAGGAATGAGCAGAGGTAGCCTGAGTCAGGCACGGTCACAGATCTCAGAGAGTTCCCAGAACTACTGCAAAGACCTGGTCAAGACTCATGAGAAACAGGCCCAGGTCAGAACACTCCACACATCTTGTTGGTCCTTTGTAGATTTTCCATGGCTATAGAGCAATTAAGTAACTCTCAACTTTGAGAAAACCAACACTGTAAGAATGTAAGAACTGTAAGAATGATACTAAGTGGCAGGTGACGGGGCTTTAGTTTTGGAGAGATGGCAGGAACGAACAGGAAGTGTACTGCACTGGAGAAAATGCCATCGTTGATCCAGGATGACTATAAAGCACATTCTGCAAAGAGCTATGAGATTCCTAGCTCAGTCAGGGGAGAAATGATTTCCTTTCTTTGCTTTGTTTTTGGTAACATGGTCTTGCTATGTATCCCAGGCTGACCTTAAACTCACTATCCTCATGCCTCAGTTCCCCCCCCCCCAGTGCTAGGATTGTAAGCATGTGCTGCCTGATTTGGCTGGAGAACTTATTTCTGCCTGTGAGATGCTCATCAGCAATGCAGGATGGTGGACAGTCATGGAGCAGATGGACTGGGTGGAGTATGGTCCCTGGGAGACTCAGATATCAGAATTCCTGAGTCTCTGAGGCCTTAAGTCTCATTTAGGTCTATGACAGCATAGGTGATGTTATACAACTAGGCAATGATCATCATAACTCTTAATGAAGAACTTTAATGGATTGGGGGATGTCTCAGCCTGTGAAGTTCTTGCCTTATAAACACAGGACCTGATTTTCATCCCCAGAATCCACATTAAAAGTGAGGCATGTGGGAGGGCTTGGAACCCTATATCTCTGGAGAGGATGAGAAAAGTAGATCTCTCTAGCACACTTGGCAAGCTCCAGGAAGTAAAACACACACACTCTCTCTCTCTCTCTCTCTCTCTCTCTCTCTCTCTCTCTCTCTCTCTCTCTCTCTCTCTCACACACACACACACACACACACACACACACACACACACACACACACACTCAACTTTTTTTTATCTCAACTGAATTCTGCAGATTGAGAAAGCTTACCTTTTATGCCCCTTCAGCTCCAGAAGAAAGAATATTTCCCTCAGGTTATTCCAAGTGTTTTGTTACTGCAAGAAGAAGCAAAGAGATTAATATCATTTTTGCATCAGTCAAAGCCTAACCCCTTTAAGACACTCTCTGAAGGACTTGCTAGCTGGCTGGAGATGCTTTTAGCCTCTGGGTCCCTGACATTTTGTCTTGCCTTTGGCGCCATTAATAGGAGCATCACGTGTGTGATCCAAGAGGGATCCAGGTTAGAGCGCACCCAACTTCTCTTCTTTTGATTTCCTTTTAGGGGGAGGCTGAAAAAAAAAACTAAAAAATTCAGAGAAAGAGGGGAAAGGACAAAGAAGCTAAAGGAAGATTGCAAAGGAAAAACTTGGACGATTTTGAGAATGCTGTAGTCAGTAACCATAAATGCAAACAAAACTCCAAAATGTGCATTATTTACTCCTACAATGGACAATAGCTGAGGAATTTTTAATAAAAGGTCTGGAGCATTTTACATAAACAGATAGGCATAGTTTGTGGCCTGTATCATATGGACTTCAGAGTTTTCTATTTCCCTCTTGGCATACTTGTAAAAGCAAGTATAAATTGAACTCTATTTTAATAATCCTCGTGGTACAGTATTACATATTAGATTCATTTCATTGTTTCCTACCCCATACTTATTTACCACAGCTTATCATTGATTTTTACATTAGTCTTTCCTGTAGGGGGAGAGCAGGTCTGAAATATAAGGCTAACCCTTTCTGCAGACATCCAGTAGTTAGCTGGCATGTTCATCTCTTCATAGTAAGATCCCACTACACAAGCAGAAAGTTTTCTTTTCTCAACAATATTCTTGCCAAATGTTTCCACCAAAAAACGTGATGTTTTTAATGCACTTCTGGCATACATGACTTCATCCATAATGATGATTCAAACAATCCTCCCCTTAATTGAGCTAATTAGTCTCCCCCAGTTCCTTTGTAAGGAGCATCCATTGTCTTTATGTCCCACTCAGCCACTGGTGGCCTCAGGAAGAGACAAAGTTTGTTTCTACTTGCACTCACACCATATTTTCTACCCAATAAACTCCTTATAAACACATGGACAGTTTCAGCAAAGAATACTCAATCACAGCCAAATTTACTTGGAAAACTCTTGCTATGTCTCTAGTTAATTGATCTTATACTTATGTATGATTAGGGAATTAGTCTATGTCTCAGTGTTGAAAATGTAATGTTCAATTATTTTTAAAAAGCATTAGCAGCCAAGCCTTGTGTCTTTATTTCATTTGGGAATTCCAGTGTTTGAGATTTGCTGCAGAATATTTTGATGTTTTAAAAAAAACATTTTCCTTCCTTATGGATCTTACCTAATTTTGTCTGTCCACATAGAATTTTGTGTGTCCTTAGAGGGTCTGATTCACCTGTTAGCAGATAGTTAAAACAAAAACTGAGAGGAAAGGATTTGCCTTAACCCTGCATCTTGTCTATGGCCAAAACAACTGAGGACAACCCATATCTAATTACTAAATTGTGTGTGTGTGTGTGTGTGTGTATTCTCTATCCTACATCTTCTGTTTACAGATGACCCTCCATTATTATCTGGAAACACAAGATAAAACCACAATGTAGGACAAGGGAAATAGCTCAGTGGGTAAGGCATTTGCTGCACAAGCAGAAGGACCTGAGTTCAGATCCCCAGAACCCATGAAAAAGCCAGGTATAGCAATGCATATCTGCATACCCAGTGCTGCTGGTGGAGGTTGAGACATGTTGGCCAGCAGTCTAGCCAAAACAAGGAGCTCTAGGTAGAGTGAGAGTTTCTGACTCCAAAAATAGGTGAAGGGGCTGGGAAGATGTGTAGCAGGAATCTTACAAGTTCTTATTAATAAAATCAAACCTGAGCCAGTTATTGGGGTGAACACTGGAAGGTCAGAGAGACAGAACGAGCCACAGCTACCTCACCTCGTCGGATCCTCAGCTGGTCTGGCTTCCTCAGACTGGAAGCCTCTATGTCCTCATACCCGAATGACTCTTAGCTGAACTGCTGCTAGAAGCCTGAATGCCTATCCAGGGCAAATGCCTCTCTAGGGCAAATGCCTCTAGTT